>VSMD01084936.1:0-31114 GCA_008750895.1 Mirza zaza
TAAAAATGTCTAGGTTCAAATAATTTCTTAGTAAATCCCCAAATTTATACATGTCAGTCAGTTATTCAGTTTGGTGTTTTGTGTGTGTTAAAATTAAGTCCAAGAGAAGATAGTTTGGGGTATTGCAGAGAAAACTAGTATGTAATGGTTAATTCTGATGTGTATTGATAGTTACTAGTCTACACATTAGAAATGATAGGAGGAACTTTATGACTAAGATTCTTCCTGAACTATATCTTACCTTTGGACAGAAGGGAGTGAAACATTCAGTTGAGTGATGAGTATGTTAAGTGTAGATCAAGAAATAGAAAGTGGTCAACACTTTTTACAAAATGGCAAGATAAATTACAATAGTATTAAAATAATGTTAAAATAGGAAAAAAATCATAAGGCTGGAAATTATATCCTGGAAATATTTAAATTAAGATCATTTATATTGTGGCACTAGGACCCAGTACCACAACAGAAACAGAAACAATCGCCAAATATGAAATAATGGATGGTGCACCAGTAAAAGGTAACACACTTTTCAGTTACTACTTTTGTGTAAACAGCAGTGTTTGTGGCATTTAGTTTGTATTTATTTAGTGTGAAACTATTCATGAATTCTTAAAACTGTTGTTATAATGATGGTTTTTAAGGTCATCTTTGTATACCTTCTAAGAAGACTGTAATCGTACTTCCTTGTCTGAAATAAGGTTTAATTTTTCACTCAGTTTAAAGTTAGAATTTAGAAAAGACAGGTGTGTGTGTGTGTGTATTATATATAGAGAGAGTTCTGAATTTATAATATTTGTATTGTCTTTTGTTACAATAGTTCGGTCTTTGCAAATCTTTTCTCTCATGCTGACCATAGATGCAGTATGGCTGAGCATTACTTCCTGTGGGATTTTGGAGTTATTATAGCCCCATGAGAAAATAAGCAGTTCCATTACTAGATAATTTATGGTGTCTAAGACAACAAAGCCAGTATTTATCATGTTTAATTTATGTCTTTGGGTTTTTCTCACTGTTTGTAATTTCTGCAGAAAGCAGCTTCTATTTATTGAGTGCCAAGTGGAGATGAGGCATTGTAGTCTCAGGTGCTCTAAAGCTCCTTACCACTCTTTGAGTTAGGTGATGGTTCCATATTTTGCAGATGAAACTGAGATGTAGAGAGGTTAAAAAACTGGCCAAAGGTGATACAGCTAATCATTGCAGAATTTAGGTTTGAGCCCAGTTCTTTCTGACTCCATGACCCATGCATGTATGTGTACTCTTGTGTTATGCAACATTACTTTGTAAAATTCCAGTAGCCATAGATTTTTATGTAAAAAAAAAATTTTACATAAAATATTTTTCAGCAAACATATGTACATGAGAAAAGTATTACATAAAAAATACTCAAAAGAGAATGTGCAAATAATTACCCTTGGGAAAATAAAAGCAATGAGAATCTGAATGGCAATATTTTTGGCAATGAAGGAATATCATCATTCTGTACATGTTTGTTGCTTTGAATGTATTAGTAATAAGGATTCCAGAGTTTTATATACATGATTAGAAATTATGGTAAACTTCATGAAAGCAGAAAATAACAACTACTTATATACCACTTATTTGCTGACACTGTTCTGAGTTCTATCTTAACCCATGTATTCCTTACAGATTCCCTGTGAGCACTATTGTTATTCCCCATGTCATAGATGAGGAACTTGAAACAGAATGGTTAAGTGATTTGGTCAAGGTCACACAGCCAGGGAGCAGTGCATGAGATTTGAAGCCAGGCATTCTGGCTCTAGAGTAGTAGTTCTCCTCTAGGGGCAACTTGTTTGGAGACATTTTTGGCTGTTATGACTGGGGGGTGCTGCTGGCAACTAGTGGGTAGAGGCCAGGGATGCTGCTAAACATCCTACGGAGGATAGGACCTTTCCCACAACAAAGAATTATCCAGGCTAAAATGTCAGTGCTGCCTGAGGCTGAGAAACCCTGGTCTTTATGCTGTACCTCATGAGAGAATAAAGCATTAGTGTCTACTCTATAATGCTTAGTCCTAAGTGTTATGTGACTTTATTTAATCATCTTTTAGAATTAAATGGAAATTCTTTTTCTTTCAGGTGAATCAATTCCAATAAGACTATTTTTAGCAGGATATGACCCAACTCCAACAATGAGAGATGTAAACAAAAAATTTTCAGTAAGGTACTTTTTGAATCTAGTGCTTGTTGATGAGGAAGACAGAAGGTACTTCAAGCAGCAGGTATGGTGCTACCCAGGCTGGTATTTTATTCTGTGGGAGATCTAGAAACACCTAGAAAACTTTTTTGCTAAGCTTTAGTGTACCGAGTGAGTGGGAGTTTCTAAGTAAATGAAAATACTGAGGGTATGATAAAGAAGTAGATGAGAATAGAATTGTGTTGTGATCATTCTGCAGGACTCAGAATAAACTACAATTTGTCAGGGCTTTTATTTTTCTCTTAAAAGTTTTGGGTTTTTCTTGTTGTTTTAAATAAAAGCATCTGTTTGTTTAAAAAAATCAGGCAATAAAGAACAGAAAATCAAGTAAAGGGCAATAGGAATTCTATCACCATTGTGGTTAATTTCCCAGACAAATTTGTATATGTATGTTTAGATTATATAACGCATATTCTTTAATTTGCATTTTTATTCTTACTGTCTTGAATAGCTTTCTCTTGTCAGTAAATACAGATCTCTATTATCACTTTTTTTTTTTTTTTTTGAGACAGGGTCTCACTCTGTCTCCCTGCCTAGAGTACAGTGGTAGCATCATAACTCACTGGAACCTCAAACTCCTAGGCTTAAGCAATCCTCCTGCCTCAGCCTCCCAAGTAGCTGGGACTACAGGCACATGTCACCATGCCACTTTTGCTAGAGATGGGATCTTGCTCTTGTTCTTGCTCAGGCTGGTCTCAAACTCCTAACCTCAAGTAATCCTCCTGCCTGGGCCTCCCAAAGTGCTAGGATTACAGGTGTGAGCCACAGAACCCAGCCCATTATTACTCATAATATCCTTATTTACTTGATAGATTTTTTTTTTTTTTTGCTTTTAATTTTTCCCTTATTTTCTTGTTTAGAGACAGGCTGGCCTCAGACTCTTAGGCTCAAGAGATCCTCCTGCCTTAGGCTCCCCAGTAGCTGGGGCTACAATCATGTACCACTGTGCCCAGATCATTTTTCCTTTATTAAACAATTCTGTTATGCATGTCCATGAGATGACCCAATTCTACTAATTTTTATCATAAAATTTATTCATTTGAAAATCAGTTAACTTTTGTTGAATTTTGAGTGAAGACTGTGATTAGAATTGCCTTTTATATTCTGAATCAGATTAATACATATGCATTTGGATGTCAGTTGAGTGTTCAAAGCTAAGTTAGAAATTATTCTGTGCTAAGTATTGTGAAGAATAGAAAAACTACTTTTAATAAATATGATTTGTCCTCCAGGTCCTCACATTGCAGATATGTAGAAAAAAGAAAAATATACAACTAACAGAAAACTTGATAGGTTGACAGTAATTTAGAAGAGAGAAAACTTACTCTTGTACTGCTGCCATATGCTGTATAATTAAACATAGGTAATTTATAACTTCAAAATAAATTACATGATATTTATTATATAATTTCAAAATCAATTGTATATCATGTGGCACTATTAGAGTAAGTGTATTGTGTCCCATGGGCACTCCTTTAGGATTAAGTATTGATATGTTGGCTAAAAAAAACCCAGCTAAGCCTTACTTTATAAAACAAATAATTTTAGAAATTTAGAAGAGAGAAAATCTCAGGATGAACTGGTTAGGGTAAGATTTAGATCGGCAGAGGAATAGGGATTTGGAGACTAGGGGAAGATGTAGGGCATGTTTATTTGGAGTGCACTGGAGGCAGAGAGTAACTCAGTTTGGCTGGTGGGGGAAAGGGGAATAGTGTTGGTAAATTGAATAAAGGTTATGGAGGGCCATGAGTAACTGTTTGGAGATTCATCCTGGAGGAACTAAGAGCTATTAAAGAGCAATCCAAGCAGTATTTTAGAAGATTAATCTGATAATGATAATGAAGGATTGATTAGAAAAGAGGTCTCGGCCAGGCGCAGTGGCTCAAGCCTGTAATCCTAGCTCTCTGGGAGGCCAAGGCGGGTGGATCGTTGGAGCTCAGGAGTTCAAGACCAGCCTGAGCAAGAGCGAGACCCCGTCTCTACTAAAAATGAAAAAAAAAAAGTTAATTGGCCAACTGAAAATAGAAAAAAAAGTAAATAAATAAGAAAAGAGGTCTCTCAGGCAAGAGAGGCAGAACCCTCTACCAGAGAGCTGTTTTAGGATATAAGAGACAAGGGCTTGAACTTGGATGAGGGCAATGGAACAGAAATCAAAGAACAGATTTTTGGGAATTCTTTGAAGCAGTAATAGCTAGGACTTCTTGCCAGATTGGATTGGTGGTGGTGACACTGCACGGGTGCTGGTGTTGGGAGCACAGAAGACAGAAGGGGCAGTCAGGAGTCAGAAAAGATGAAGGCTTTTGTAGGGAAGAATTTAATTTTGTTATGGTTAGAATCGAAGTGGCAGTCAGTATTTCAATAGAGAAAATTTAATCTTCATAGAGAACATTAATTTGTTAATATCTTGCATTCGTTTTTATTAGGAGATCATTTTATGGAGAAAAGCTCCTGAAAAACTGAGGAAACAGAGAACAAACTTTCACCAGCGATTTGAATCTCCAGAATCACAGGCATCTGCTGAACAGCCTGAAATGTGAACTGAATAGGAGAAAAAAAGAAAAACAAAAAGCTCCTATAACCATTGAGATTAAGTTCAGCAGGTTAAAGATGGTTGCAGCAAATAGGAGGGAAAAGGCCAAAACTCCATATATATTAGTCTTCCTTTATATTATACAGTGCTGCATTTATTTTATGATATAATGAAATGTTCTTCATGTATATACATTTAAAAAAGTGCTTTCTTTGAAACACTGGAACTTTCTTAAGCTGCCTTTTTTTTTACTGTACACTTTGATTTGATGATAAGCACTCAGATATGCATCAGCATAAACATTAAAGATTTTCATGTGAGTAGGCTGGTATTTGTAATTTTGCTTTTTTCTGCATAATGTTAATTAGAAATCCTTTTCTTCTCCTTTTTTATGCTAATGATTACCTCTTATTCTCTACATGCAAAAAATTAAATATTTTGTGTTCAAATAAAATTAGAAAACCTGAGTGGTCCTTACAACCTGCAAAGATTGAAAACATGGCATCTCAATATTTTTGAGAATTACATTTGTTTTTACATTTGTGTTTGAGAAATGTATATGGAGTGTCTCACAATGGGTGCTTCTGAGTACCATTCCATGGCTTCCTGAATTTTATCCTCTTTGTAGTCTCCTCTGGTATGAATATTAAATTTTTTCACTAAGGGATTATGTAGCATGTCATTGTGGCTACCTTTTTATTTTATTTTAATTTTTTGCCATTTTAAGTCACTGTTTTGCTACTGCTTTCTAGTAGTACCGCTGTATGTTTTCTGCAATGTGGAGTTGACTTATGTTGACATTTTAGAATTTGTAAAAATTATTTAATTTTTCTATAAATACTTTGAAACATACATATATTTCAATTTAAGGAATCTTTTTGCCATAGGAATGCAAGTATCATTTTCTTCACAAATTTATTCTCTTTACTTTTCAGGTGAAAATTTGGGGAAGAGGGGATTCAGGAGGACCCGTGAAGCATGTAGTTATCTAGATCTGGACAACTTCATGTTTATCTAACTGGAACTTTGGCTAGTTCAAACTCACATTTAAACTTCACCCAGGCTTTTAATTTTTAAACACTAAATTCAAGTCATTTGTTTAGAAGTCTCTAAAAAAGGTTGCAGTCATCTGTTCATATGCATGGAGTCTGATCTCAAATACACTAAATGTAGAGTGTGGGAACCAAAATGAAGCCTGCTGTATGGAAACTACTTTAACTTATAGTTCATTGGTTTTTGTACCAATATTTTTTATACACTTCAGCGCAAGTTTTGTCAGTTAACCTTACTTTGTGAGTAAGCTAAATAATCCAAATTACATTTCTTTAATCCTGTTTTACTACTATGGCACTTTGATAAGATGGTCAGTAACCAACTTCTTTACTGGCAAAACCTTCCATGTACCATGTGCTGGAACATCTATTTTAAATGTGGATATCTATGAATGGTAATGTTTTCCTTCATTTAAGTGCCTATTCAGAGTTACAGAATTTTAAAATGCCAAATATTTTCATGGTCACTTGCATGTAGTAATCTAGAAAATATTCAAAGAGATTTTGAAAATCAATTGTATTTAACCAGCCTCAAATTGTGCAACATGATGTATAATAAAGAATTTGAAACAGAAACTGAGCTTGCTATTTGAATGATTAAGAGCTCTAGTCTCAAATCTCTTCTCATTGTTAGACTTATAGTTGAGGATACGATTGCACAATAGTTGTGGAAGCTGTAATTTTGACAAGTTTTTATAAATACACTGGTTTCAATTTTAAATAGCTTTATAGTGGTTTTAATCAGCTGCCCTAAAACACTTATACACAGGATGCTTATTCACTTTGCTCAAGACTTTCTGTTACATAGCCAATTTGAAAAATAAAAATTTGAATCGATATTTGGTGATTTTAGTCAAAAGTCAGCCACTGATTTAGAAATAATAAACTGAAAAAGAAATTTGTGTCTTTAATAAAAAGTACAGGCCAGGCGCCGTGGCTCAGGCCTGTAATCCTAGCACTCTGGGAGGCCGAGGTGGGAGGATTGCTCAAGGTCAGGAGTTCAAGACCAGCCTGAGCAAGAGCGAGACCCTCGTCTCTACTAAAAATAGAAATTAGCCAGACAACTAAAAATATATACAAAAAATTAGCTGGGCATGGTGGTGCATGCCTGTAGTCTCAGCTACTCAGGAGGCTGAGGCAAAAGGATTGCTTAAGCCCAGGAGTTTTAGGTTGCCATGAGGTAGGCTGATGCCACAGAACTCTAGCCCTGGCAACAGAGTGAGACTGTGTCTCAAAAAATAAAATGAAAAGTACAATGTCTGATTCAATGGTTACCACCTCTGGGTGCATGTTAGAATCACTTTAGGAACTTTAAAAAATAACCATGCCTACCCAGGTCCTACTCAGACCAATAAAATCAGAAACTGAGGGGCTGGGACATCAGCATTTTTTTTTTTTTTTTTTTTTTTTTTTTGAGACAGAGTCTCACTTTGTTGCCCTGGCTAGAGTGAGTACTGTGGCGTCAGCCTAGGTCACAGCAACCTCAAACTCCTGGGCTCAAGCGATCCTCCTGCCTCAGCCTCCCAAGTAGCTGGGACTACAGGCATGCACCACCATGCCCGGCTAATATTTTGTATATATGTTTTTAGTTGGTCAATTAATTTCTTTCTATTTTTAGTAGAGACGAGGTCTCGCTCAGGCTGGTTTCGAACTCCCGACCTCAAGCAATCCGCCCTCCTCGGCCTCCCAGAGTGCTAGGATTACAGGCGTGAGCCACCACGCCTGGCCTGGGACATCAGCATTTTTAAAATAGCCACCAGGGTTGGGAACCACTGATCTAAACCACTTAAATTCTTATTTCTCTAGCAAAGAATTTTCTCTTTTATTGTTTTGATATTGTTGAGGACAAAAAGCTTTTCCCCTATCCTCTTTAGTTTGAATGCTTGAGAGCCTGCAAATTAAACTGACAAGAGACACACAAGAGAAAAGACTGACTTAATCATATACCTATGCGGGTACACAAAAATGTGACTCAAAAGGGTGGGTAGAATTTGTGGCTTATATACCATTTTAATAGGTGAAGTGGTGGGGAGAAATGGTACTTACAGGAAAACAAATGACTTTTAGGAAAGGTAAATGGGCCTTTAAGAGAATAGATGGGAGATGTTAATTCTCAGGATAAAAGTCAACCTTCCCTGGTTGGTCCTAGTGAGATTTATGACAAACTGAGTTCTTTTGAGAGGCTGGGCTTTTAGACAGAAAAGATTTCAAGAACCAAATGCCTTCTGCTCAGAATAAGTTTTATGTCTCAGAGGTGTATTCTGGATCCCCTTCAATATATCTAGTAATTGGAATATTCAATTCTAATTTTCATGTGGGTCCGTAAAGTCTAGCAGGGGTGGGGAACCTTCAGCCTTATGGCGAAATGTGGCTTTCTAGGACCTTAAGTGTGGCCTTTTGACTGAATACAAATTTGTAGAACAAATCCTTTTATTAAAAGGGGTGCAGCAGAGAAAGATGGAGCTTTCTTGCCACCTTTGGTGCTTAAAAAAGAAGAATCTTGAAAGAGGGCAGCAGATTCCTCTATGCTTTTCCTTTTATATTCAACTTCAATCTGTTGAGCATGTATAAAAGTTCCCTTCAGGGGTTTATACTAGTTTGGACTGGAACTTAACATTTTAAGTTTCTAATCAGATAAAAGCCTAATGAGGAAAATGCATACCCTTAGATATAAATCCCTTTTTTTAGTCTTGGGGTCTTTTATTAGCATAATTCTCTTCATGTCACTCCCCTATCTAAAAATATTTTAATGGCCAAATTCCACCTTGCAAAATACACCATCAGCTCCAGTTATGGCAGACTCCTTGAATACTGCCCGATCTTCTGCCTGCACTCCAGCTGACTAATTTCCAGTAAGACTGTCCTGGCAAATCTTGCCTGACACCATTTCCATCTCCAAGATAGGGTTATCCCTTTGCTGTACTGCCAAAGCATGCTATGCACACCTCTGCGACTACTTTTATTTATTTATGTTTTTGGAGACAGGGTCTCACTCTGTTGCCCGGGCTAGAGTGCTGTGGTGTCAGCCTAGCTCACAGCAACCTAAACTCCTGGGCTCAAGCAATCCTTCTGCCTCACCTTCCCGAGTAGCTGGGACTACATGCATGCACCACCACGTCTGGCTAATTTTTTCTATATATTTTTTAGTTGTCCAGCTAATTTCTTTCTATTTTTAGTAGAGATAGGGTCTCTTGCTCAGGCTGGTCTCAACTCCTGACCTCAAATGATCCTCCCACCTTGGCCTCCCAGAGTGCCAGGATTACAAGTGTGAGCCACTGTGCCCAGCCTAAACACTTTTAAAAGACATTTAATTCTTTCTGGTACCTGAAGTCGTGTAAAGAAAAAATAAATTGTGTAATTCTATGGGTTTTAAGCCTCTTCAGGGCTCATACTGTTTTGATATACTCTGCTCCTCACATACACTCAATAATTGAATAAAAGGATGAACCTTATCTTCCTAGTGATTATAAAACTAAAGGTGCCCTCCTGATCCAAAATGTAATGAAATGGCTAAGAACTATTACGCACCTCAGCATTAGAATAAAGGAAATGGACCAGGTTTTCTAGGAGTGTTTACAGGCCCAGGAGTGCAAGCAAGTCAGAGCAGAGTGGGACCGTATGGATGTGATCTGTACCAATGCATCTGATAGGTTGCCTCCACCTCAGGTTTGGGTAAACTGTAACCAGATTTGGGTAAACTGGTGTACCCAAACCACCAGCTTTGGATAAACTGTAACTGTAATCTCTAAGATCCCTTCCTATTCTAATATTCCATGGTTTTTAAAGTAAATCATAAAAGTTCACTTAGGATAAACAAAAATTTAGTGGCTAGATCATAATAACCTTGATGTCAGGCCAATAGTAGAAATTTCAAAAAAAATTTGCAGGCAAGGAGTGAGGGAGGGAAATCTATAGGATGTGCTTTTGTGAGACCTTTTATACCAGGTTCTTAATAACAAACACAAAGGCAAAGAAGAGGGAAGAACTTGTTTTATTTCCTACCACCTGGGTTATCTAATCTTCCTTTCCCCCTCACCTATTTATTTATTATTATTTATTAAGTGTGGTCTCTCAGACCAGTAGAGTTGCCTCACCACCTGGAAATGTGTTAGAAATGCAAACTCCAGGACTCCACCCCAGACCTACTGAATCAGAAATTTAAGGGATGAGGCCCAACAATCTTGTTTTTAACAAGCTTTCCTGATGATTCTGAAGCGCCCTAAAGTGTGAGAACCACTGATCTAGAGACACAATTATGATATAATTTTAGTGCTATGATAGAGCCTCTACTAGGTCCTATGGTATGTAAGAGAAGCACTCAATGTGTCAGAGGTACAAAGGTGAGAAATGACATAACTGGTGTGTAGTTCTGGCATGAACAGAATGGTAAATGTGGGGAGTAGAGAAATGAGGCTGGAAGAGGCATATAGGCCAGGGCTCAGATGCCATACAAATGAATGGAGTGTGAACTTTATCTGAACACTTATCAGAATCACAGAGGATTTTAATCAGGAGTAACTTAATCAGATTTGTGTTTTCAAAAGATCATTATAGGCCGGGCGCGGTGGCTCAAGCCTGTAATCCTAGCTCTCTGGGAGGCCGAGGTGGGCGGATCATTTGAGCTCAGGAGTTCAAGACCAGCCTGAGCAAGAGCGAGACCCCATCTCTACTATAAATAGAAAGAAATTAATTGGCCAACTAATATATATAGAAAAAAAAATTAGCCGGGCATGGTGGCGCATGCCTGTAGTCCCAGCTACTTGGGAGGCTGAGGCAGCAGGATTGCTTGAGCCCAGGAGTTTGAGGTTGCTGTGAGCTAGGCTGACGCCACGGCACTCACTCTAGCCGGGCAATAAAGTGAGACTCTGTCTCAAAAAAAAAAAAAGATCATTATGGTGCCACTGCGATGTATGGAAGGACACTTGAGAGCACAGGATACCAGTTACATGGTTATTGCATTCACTCATTCATTCAATAAACAAAACATTTATGGCCATTCTAATATGTGTTAGGTGCTGTTTATTTATACTTAAATAAATGACACACACTGCCAATAATATGACAGTTCTTTATTTTGTTTAGCAAAGATTTTATGTTGAATTTTCCCATTTCAATGTTTATAGAACTCTGAATGGCTGATGGGGAAAACCTGTAATGCACTATCATAAAATTCAAGGCCGGGCTCGGTGGCTCAAGGCTGTAATCCTAGCTCTCTGGGAGGCCGAGGTGGGCGGATCGTTTGAGCTCAGGAGTTCGAGACCAGCCTGAGCAAGAGCAAGACCCCATCTCTACTATAAATAGAAAGAAATTAATTGGCCAACTAATATATATAGAAAAAATTAGCCGGGCATGGTGGCGCATGCCTGTAGTCCCAGCTACTTGGGAGGCTGAGGCAGAAGGATTGCTTGAGCCCAGGAGTTTGAGGTTGCTGTGAGCTAGGCTGACGCCATGGCACTCACTCTAGCCTGGGCAATAAAGTGAGACTCTGTCTCAAAAAAAAATAAAAATAAAAAAAAAATAAAATTCAGACTGTACTTTATATCTACAAGGAAGCACAAATTTACAGTTAAAATAGTTTTGAAAAAAAAATTTTTTTTTTTTGCAAAACTATACTAGGGTTGGACTAGATCTACAAGACCAGTTACAACTGTTGATTCTGGCCCAATAATTAGTATGCTGCTCCTGGCCAAAAAGCCCATATGGTTTGAATAATATTATTAAAAACAAACAAACAAACAAAAAAACACCAAAAACATGCTAAAAGCTATGCAGTGATCATCCACGAGTATAATTATACACCAGCTCATCATCTGGACTATTTCTGCCACTGTTAGCATGTTATGGTGAAAAGCATATTTCCTTTGAAGCCAGATTGATTTAGATTAGTATCTGACTCCACCACTTAATATAACATTGTGGCAAGTTACTTAACCTCATTGAACCCTATCTATAAACCTATTTACAGATTGAGACTAATACCTCTAAATAGTTATCATGCATTGTTAACACATTAAAAGGAATGACACAGTGTTTTTCTCAGTTGCATATTAAATGTTTGGTTTATTCCTCATTCAGTTTCCAAACCGATGAGACATCCTTGTTTATTGACATTATCTATCACATTCTCAGGGTGGGGAACCTGCAGCCTTCTGATTTCAAGGTTCTTTTTAAGCACCGAAGGAGGCAAAAAAAAAAAAAAAAAAAAAAGCTTCATCTTTCTCTGCTGCACACCTTTTAATAAAAGGATTTGTTCTGCAAAATTTGTATTCAGTCAAAAGGCCACACTTAGGACCTAGAAGACCACATTTCACCTTGAGGCCGCAGGTTCCCCACCCTATTTCTTTGTAAAGTCTCTCCACTCCACATGCATGGTCTCTACCATAATTCAGACACACTAACCCACCACCTGCAGCTAGACTTATTGCTAGGATTACAATTGGTTTTCCTATCTCCATATTTTAGTTTGTTCCAGTCTTTCCTACTCACTTCCTAAACTAATGTTTCTTCTTAAAAATTTAATGACTATTTGTAAATCACAGAATGAGGCCTGCCTCAACTCTGTTATTTAAAATTTTTCAATATGCCTTTTCCATGCCTACCATTTACTTACCACTTCTCTATGTCTTGTTTCATTTGCTTTCAAGTCTGGCACAAATCTCCTTATGGCTCAAAAGTCGATTCTTTCTTTGAACTATCATTAGCCTATTAGAATAATAAATATTTGTATTATTTAACGTGTGCTATTATGACAAAACCAGATTAGAAACTGAGGGCAAGGGATTGTCTTGTATCTTGATGTTAAAAATTATTTTGTGTATCAAAGGCACATAGTAAATTGTTACTAGAATCCTATTTAACATACAATGTTAAATAACACATTCCTTCTAGTTGCAAGAGTTTAATGATTTAAGTGGCAAAAGCTAAGCTTGTTTCAAATTTAATGTGTTGCAACCTCACGTGAAGACACAGTATTCAACTAATGCAAATAAGACAACAGCACTGCAGAGCAGATACTTTTGTCATATGGTTGTGACATATCAGCTGCTAGGATGATATAAACAAACTGCTCACATTAAAGTATAAGAGCTGACACGCGTGTCATACAAGGGGTTTAATAGTACAACAAAATTTCTCAGCGACCATTATGAGGTGCAGGTCATGTTCTCCAGCGTTATCCTATTAGGAAACGATGGTTCATAATGCAAAACTTTAGGGAAATACTCCTTGGTGTTTGAGTCCGCAATCCACGCTCATGCTCTGAGCATAGGCAGTAGCTGCTCCAGCAGCCCTGCCAGCTCCGCTCCCCTCACTGCCCACGTGCTTCTGCGCACGTGCGGACCAAACACGCCAACTTGCGTCACGTGACGCAGCTAGCAGGCCCCCTCTTCTCAGTGACGTCACAAAGATGCCTGCTTATTTTCTCTTCTTTAGACAAAGCTAACCTCAATAGCTTAAAGAGAGAAAGAGAACACGAATTGATCTTTAGTGGTTTTTCCGTCGAAGCTTCTCTGTCCGTGTGAGAGCAGACTTACGGCGCTACTTTCTCTTTCCTGATCGGGCGTTTTCCTGGGCAGCTCACCTGCCCGGCCTGGGGCTTTCCGGGGCGCCGGCGCCGGAGGAGTGCGTCACTGTCCACCGCCGTGTCCGCGGGCTGTTCTGGGCATCCTTAGCGCCTGCGGCCTCGATGTCCTTCCCCCGGTGCGCCCTGTTGTGGGCTCGGCTCCCGGCGGGGCGCCAGGCTGGCCACCTGGCAGCCGTCTGCTCTGCCCTTCGTCCCCACTTTGGGCCTTTTCCTGGGGCTCTGGGGCGCGTTCCTGCCGTAGCTACCGCCTCCTCCTCAGCCTCCGGTGGCTCCAAAGCCCCGAACACGTCCTTGTTCGTGCCCCTGACTGTGAAACCTCAGGGCCCCAGCGCCGATGGCGACGTCGGGGCCGAGCTGACCCGGCCTCTGGACAAGAGTGAGTGGGAACTAGCGAGGGCGGCGGGGGGTGGTGCCCGCCGGACAGAGGCGGGCAGGTAGGACGCTGCATCTCTCTGCCTGGGCGACCCAGGTCTCCTAGAGCGTTGTCATCCTGAGTGTCAGTGTCTGCCTCCCTCGCTGGTTTGTGAGCCCGCAACGCTTGAGACTGAGTCATCCTTAACGTCTTGTCCCTGAAGTGGCCTTTTCCCTTTCGCTGTCCTGCTCTCTGAATGTTTTAAACACTCTTGTGTTGGGACGACTTGACTTTGAGTCGTTAGGTGGACCGACTTCTTGTTCTCCCATTGCTCTCCGCCCCCAGAACTGTTGCCTGTGAGAAGGGGCGAGGGGATGAGGCAGGTGAAAAGCCAGCAGGGGACTTCTTTTAGGATTATTTGTCATTGACCTGGCGCCGACGGAAACCAAACACTGTTAGACTGTATGGTGGTTGCCAGGAGGAACCAGGCTCAGATCCAGATCTCCTCTTTTCAAGAAACCTAGTGGTCTCGTGGGGAGGAAGAACATATGGATAATCAGCTGTAATACATGGTGGAACATGACAAGATAGAAGAAGGTAGGGTGTCTAAGCCAAAGGTGGTAGGTGCCCTACTCTTCCCAGCTCCAGAGAGAGAGGGAAAGTGTAACACCGGTGAGTGGCAGTGGGTTTTGTTCCCCAAAACTAACTTTGGGTAGGTTTGACAGAGAGGCGTGTGAATGTTGTCAAGGTGGGTTTTGGATTATATGGGCGGTTAGGGCACGAGGGGGAGTGTGCTCTGACCTAGTGAAAGTCTGGGAGGTTGAGGGAATGCTATCCAGGAAGTCTCCAAGCTGTTCACCTCAAGAGGCAACACTGGTGCCTACTGTAACTTTAAAATATAGACTATAACATGCTGTAGGTCAAATCTTGTTTTTCAGAGCAGAAGTACAGTACTTTCACTCAAAATGTGATGAAATTCATAGTAAATCTTACTCTTTGACTTGTTCTTCCAAGTCAGGGCTAAGCAAGGCCTTTCACTTTACTTGGAGTTGGGGATTGTCTTAGTTCTTTTTCTGCTGCTGTAACAGAATACCTGAGACTGAGTAATTTATAAACAATAGAAGTTTATTTGGCTCACAGATCTGGAGGTTGAAGAGTCTAATATTGAGGAACAGCATCTGGTGAGCCACAGGTCCTCTGATCAGATACCTGGTAGTCTTTTGTTTTTCCCACCCCTCACCTCCTACATCTAATAATCCAGGCATCCTCAAACTACCACCCATGGGCCACACGTGGCCTGCTGAGGACATTTATCTGGCCCACCGAGTATTTTTGCCACCGCTGCCTGTCCTGCTTAGTAGCCGACTCGTCCCGGGCCCACAGTGCGCATGTGTGGAATGTGCACTGCACTCTCCAACGGCCCTCCAACAGTCTGAGGGACAGTGAACTGGCCCCCCTGTTTAAAAAGTTTGAGGACCCCTGTAATAATCCGAAAGTCCAGTTGACACGTCTTGTTGATTCTACCTCATACATATTCAATTCATTCATTTTCCTCCTCCACTGCAACCGACTTAGCCTATATTACCAGCTTATGTCTTTTAACTGGACTGTCGACATAGCCCTTCACATATCTTCTGTACACCTTTGATCTCTGCATTCCATTCTCTACCTGCAGACAGAATGTTCTCTTAAAAAGATCTTAATTATGTTGCTCCCCTGCAAAGAATTGCTTAATGTTTTCTATTGTCCTTAGTTGAAAAGGGTCCCCGAGCCTTAACATGGCCTGAAAGGCCCTGTCTTTTCTAGCCTGGGTACCTCTTTAGCTTCATTGCCTGCCACTCTCCATGCTTCAGTCATATGGATGAAATGTACACTTCTGCTCCAGGCCTTTTACACATGCTGCTCCTTCTGCCTGGATTACTCCTGTAGTGCCTTCAGTTTTTAAAATTTTATTTTATTTTTATTTATTTATTTTCTTTGAGGCAAGGTCTTACCATGTTGCCTAGGCTGGTCTTGGACTCCTGGGCCAAATAATCTTCCCACCTCAACTTCCCATGTAGCTGGGATTACGGATGTGTGCCACTGTGCCCAGCTCTTTTTTTTTTTTTTTGAGACAGAGTCTCACTTTATTGCCCAGGCTAGAGTGAGTGCCATGGCGTCAGCCTAGCTCACAGCAACCTCAAACTCCTGGGCTCAAGCAATCCTGCTGCCTCAGCCTCCCAAGTAGCTGGGACTACAGGCATATGCCACCATGCCCGGCTAATTTTTTCTATATATATTAGTTGGCCAATTAATTTCTTTCTATTTATAGTAGAGATGGGGTCTCGCTCTTGCTCAGGCTGGTCTCGAACTCCTGAGCTCAAACGATTCGCCCATCTTGGCCTCCCAGAGAGCTAGGATTACAGGCTTGAGCCACCGTGCCCGGCCTGTGCCCAGCTCTTAAATTTTATTTTTAATTGACAAATAATAATTGTGTATAGTTAATGGGGTACAATGTAATGTTTTGACATGTGCTTACATTGTGAAATGATTGAATCAAACTAATAAATTCATCAGCTCGCCTACATTTTTTTTTGTATGGTATGAAAAAATGTCTATGAAATAACAGAAGTAAAAAAAGCAACACACACAATTAAATGTTCTCAAAACAGGAAAATGTTGGAAACACTCTCCTAGACTTTGGCCCAGGCAAAGAATTTATGAAGAAGACCCCAAAGGCAATCACAGCAGCAACAAAAATATATAAATGGGACATTATCAAACTAAAAAGCTGCTGAACAACCAAAGAAATTGTCATGAAAGTAAACAGACAACCTACAGAATGGAAGAAAATTTTCGCATCCTAGACATCTGATAAGGGGCTGATAACTAGAATCTACTTAGAACTCATGAAAAACAGCAAGAAAAAAATCAAGCAACCCTATCAAGAAGTGGGTAAAGGACATGAACAGAAACTTTTCTAAAGAAGACAGAAGAATGGCCAACAAACATATGAAAAAATGCTCACCATCTCTAGCTGACTCTTCTTGATTTTTTAAAGTAGCTTAAATACTTCTTTCTGACAAATAAAGTAGATTAAGTTTCCAAGCTTCGTTAGCATCCTCTATTTCCCCTGCCTAACACTCATCACGTTGTAATTGTTGATCAGTGATTGTATTCATACACCAGCTTCCACGTTGGCTTCAGGAGGACATGGCCACAAGGGTCTTGTTCACTGCCCTATCTCCAGTTTGACACATTTATTCAGTTCTCCAACAAATACTTACTGAGTATCTTATGTAGTAAGCACTGTCTAGGCATGCAGTAGGTGCTCAGTGTGGGTATATCTGTGTGTATATTGTAGTTGATTGTAGCTTATTTAGCCACATGGATATAGATTGACTACAGCTAGAAAAATGGTGCGTATCTGTGAGAGTCATTTAGCACTTAAGTGACTGGCCTAATTTGCAATTTGCTTACCTTTTCTTTATTCTTAATTGGTAAAATGAGAATAATATTTTCTCCTCCTATATCTCTGGATTGTAAAAATCATTATAGTATAACATTTTTGGCAAAGCACTTTGAAAATTGTAAAGGGATGAACAAATGTAAACTAGTATCATTTGTACTAAACATTTTCTGTTTGGGAAATGGAATTAAAAGATGCTAGGTTGTCACCCTGCAGTAGAAACTGTGATGTGTGGAAACTGGGAAAATTACTCTTCTAGGGGCCCAGATAATCTGTCCTACCTATATAAAAAGTTGATGTAAGGATTTAACAAAGTAATGTATGTTTTTTAGGTTGTTATACAAACAGAATTTTTTTCTAAGCCTCTCTTCCTTAGGCTGTTAATAGCTGGTCTAAAATTCCTTGGACATACTTCTACTCATAGTCAGCTGGCTTCAGAGCAGTGTTTTTAAACCTTTTTGTTTTTTTGATTTTTTTTCCTAAGCACTGTTATGAATTTTTAAAGTATTTGGAAGTTCTAGCAGTGAAGTACAACTACCTGGGATGGCAGAGTGGCCCTCTACTTTCCGAGAAAGCTGACTAATCTGGGAGCTTTGGGCATCTCAAGTGGAGTAGTGAAGGAGACATTCAGATCAGCCAGGTTGACTCTTGGCTGTCCACAGGTGACAGATGCACTTCCAGAGCATGAACTCATTCTGATTTTTGAATAATAGGAACAATGAAACAGATAAAGTTTAATTCTTATGAAAAACAAAGCTATGTTTCCATATACTTCTGTAGCAGATTAAAAATTTTTTTTCAGCACAATTTCCATTGTGTTCATGTTTTGCAGTTATTTTTTAAAAACTGATAATGGATTTTGGAAAATCCTTTTGGATAAAATAAAGTGGGGTTGCCGGGCGTGGTGGCTCACACCTGTAAATCCTAGTACTCTGGGAGGCCGAGGCAGGCAGATTGCTCGAGGTCAGGAGTTCAAAACCAGCCTGAGCGAGACCCCGTCTCTACTATAAATAGAAAGAAATTAACTGACCAACTAAAAATATATATACAAAAAATTAGCCGGGCATGGTGGCACATGCCTGTAGTCCCAGCTACTTGAGAGGCTGAGGCAGTAGGATCGCTTGAGCCCAGGAGATCGAGGTTGCTATGAGCTAGGCTGATGCCACGGCACTCACTCTAGTCTGGGCAACAAAGCGAAACTCTCAAAAAAACCCAAAAAACTTTGTTCTATGGCCAGGAGCAATGGCTCATGCCTGTTGCCCTCTAGCCTGGGCAACAAAGTGAGACTGTGTCTCAAAAATAAAGAAATAAATAAAATAAAGTGGGGTTTTTTGTTTGTTTGTTTTTGAGACAAGGTATTGCTGTGTTGCCCAGGCTGGATTGCAGTGGTGCAATCATAGCTCACTCCAGCCTTGAACTCCTGGGCTAAAGTAGTCCTCTCACTTTGACCTCCGGAGTAGCTAGGACTATGGGTGTGCACCACCATGCCAGGCTAATTTTTAAAATATTTTTGTAGAAATGGGATCTCACTATGTTGCCTAAACTAGCTTCAAGCCATCCTCCCACCTTAGCCTCCCAAAGTGCTGGGATTACAGGCATGAGCCATTGCTCCTGGCCATAAAATAAAGTTTTTTTTTTTGAGACAGACTCTTGCTTTGTTGCCCAGGCTAGAGTGAGTGCCGTGGCATCAGCCTAGCTCACAGCAACCTCAAACTCCTGGGCTCAAGCAATCCTACTGCCTCAGCCTCCCAAGTAGCTGGGACTACAGGCATGTGCCACCATGCCAGGCTAATTTTTTCTATATATGTTAGTTGGCCAATTAATTTCTTTCTATTTATAGTAGAGATGGAGTCTCTCTCTTGCTCAGGCTGGTTTTGAACTCCTGACCTTGAGCAATCTGCCCGCCTCGGCCTCCCAGAGTGCTAGGATTACAGGCATGAGCCATAAAATAAAGTATTGATACAGAGAATTCTCACTTTTTTGTGGGTAATACTAAATTTTTAAAACAGCTCTGTTAAGATATAATTTACATAATTTTCAAAAAGCTCACCCTTGGATTACTTGAGGGTCAGGAGTTCGAGACTAGCCTGAGCAAGAGTGAGACACCCATCTCTACTAAAAATAGAAAAGTTAGCTGGGTGTTGTGGTGCACACCTGTAGTCCCACTTACTCAGGAGACTGAGGCAGGAGGATCACTTGAGCCCAGGAGTTGAGGTTGCTGTGAGCTAGGCTGACACCATGGTACTCTAGCCCAGACAACAGAGGGAGACTCTGTCTCAAAAAAAAAAAAAAAGAGGCCCAAAACCTCACCCTTTAATGTATATAATTCAGTGGGCTTTAGTATTATTGTATTTGTAGGGTTGTACAATCATCACCATAACTTCATTTTAGAACATTTTCTTCACTTCAAAAAGAATGATATCGGCCGGGCGCGGTGGCTCACGCCTGTAATCCTAGCTCTCTGGGAGGCCGAGGCGGGCGGATTGTTTGAGGTCAGGAGTTCGAAACCAGCCTGAGCAAGAGCGAGACCCCGTCTCTACTATAAATAGAAATTAATTGGCCAACTAATATATATATATAAAAAAAATTAGCCGGGCATGGTGGCACATGCCTGTAGTCCCAGCTACTTGGGAGGCTGAGGCAGCAGGATTGCTTGAGCCCAGGAGTTTGAGGTTGCTGTGAGCTAGGCTGATGCCATGGCACTCACTCTAGCCTGGGCAATAAAGTGAGACTCTGTCTCAAAAAAAAAAAAAAAAAAAGAATGATATCTATTAGCAGTCACTCTCCATTTCCCCAATCTCACCTTCCTAGCCTCAGGCAACCACTGAGAAACCTCACTTTTTTTTTTGAGACAAGGTCTTGCTCTGTCGCCCTGGCTGCAGTGCAGTGATGCTCGCTACAACCTCAAACCTCAAACTCCTGGGCTCAAGTGATCCTCCTGTTCCAGCCTCCCTAGTAGCTGAGACTACAGGTGTGTTCCACCATCCCTGGCTAATGTTTCTATTTTTTATAGGGATAGAGTCTCGGCCTTGCTCAGGCTGGTCTCTAACTCCTGACCTTAAGTAATCCTCCCTCCTTGGCCTCCCAAAGAACTAGGATTATAGGCGTAAGCCACCATGCCCAGCTGAAACCTCACATTTTTTAAGCACTTAAGTTTAGTAAAGTAGCATGATTCTTATATAACATTGAGTGTTAGTTACAGAAAATTGGTCAATTCTAAATAAATGTGATCTGTCTTTAGTTTTTATTGAATTTGTAGGTCAGCAGAATTTTCTCAAGCAATTGTATGTACTTTATTCCAATCTGTTACTTGTTACTGGTTTTTCCGCTCTTTATACACAGAAACTATTGCCTCCACTAGGTACAAAGTAACAGAGACCCAGAGATATCAGGATAGCTGCCTGTGATCCAAGATATATACTTTGTGTGTGTGTATCATATATAGTTATAGGCAAATCCACTGGCTAAACCAGCAACTTTGAAATTCCCTCATTCTACAAAACAAAGTTTTGTTAATAGGATGCTTTGTTCAAGCGTGATTTCTTCAGTGAGTGTTGTGTGCATGATGGCTGCCTGAAGATGTGTTTGGTACATTTGTGGGAGGTAAAAATATAAGCCACTTGGCCTTTCTTGGTTTCATGGGCAAAGTCTACATGCTCAATTTTGGCCTCTTTTCCCAAAAATGCATAGTGTGTGGCTGGGTCAGGAAAATGTTTATCTCTACAGAATAATGCTGTAGTATTTTAATGTGTACAGCATTAATACTTAATATAATCTCAGCTTGATTAGTTTAAAATGTTTTCATCTCTGAAATTATCAATTCATAATGACATGTTGCCTCAGCAGGCATCTAATTCAAGCTCCCTCAGACATTTTTCAGCACAGACATTTCTCTGTTGTCACCCTTAAAATACAGTCACCTGACCCTTGCATGAGTACTTCCATTCATAAGGAGCTCTCACTTTTCACTGTTCTAATTGCCAAGAAGTTCTTATCTACATTCCACAGAAATCTGCTCCCCTCACCTCCCATTGGCTTTAGTTTATGCCATCTAGAACAAAACTAGTGTAATGTGTTCTCCCTGAAATCATCATTTAGTCACTTGCACAATGCATGATGATGGGTCCTTGCTGTATTGGTTGTCTTTCTCAGTGGTTTGGTGAAGGCTCGAGGCTATCTCTGATTCCTAGTGTCTTGCTCATTCCTCTGTAGTACAACAGGGTGCTGTATTATTTGACTTTATCATTTTTCTGAACACTTGTCACATATCAACCGATAAAGAGGGATCAACTAAAACCTTCAAGTTCTTGGCAACACTCATTAGCCTGTTGCCTTTAGTGTTACGACATCAAGTTTCTTTTGCTTTTGGGGCATTTCTCTATCTAAAGTAGGAAACGAATGTTAAATTTTGATGTCTCTCTTCTAGATGAAGTAAAGAAGATCTTAGACAAATTTTACAAGAGGAAAGAAATTCAGAAACTGGGTGCTGATTATGGACTCGATGGTAAGGCCAATAGCAGCATCTTTATAGAGAGATTACATCTTAGAGTACAGTTTTGTCAGGATTGTGCGAGACCTCATGTGGCCTGGAAATAAGAACATAGTTGTGGTGTGGAGACATGTCCCTGACCTTTGCTTCTGCCTGGGCAAGAGACTGGCAGGACTTGCCTGGTAGGCAGACTGTACCCAGGGGAGCTGCATGCTCAGCCTTCCTGCATGTTGTGCTAGTATTTCAGCTTTAGCCCAGATCATAATAAACTAGCTGTACTACAAAAAATAAATACAGTTGGATGAGTTTGGTGTTGTGTGTGTGTACTTCTTAAAATGAAAAAATAAGCTTTATGCATTTGGATTTTGTGTTTTCTGCAGCTCGTCTCTTCCACCAAGCTTTCATAAGCTTTAGAAATTATATTATGCAGTCTCATTCCCTGGATGTGGACATTCACATTGTTTTGAATGATATTTGCTTCAGTGCAGGCAAGTGTTTAGAGAATTTTTTAAATCTTGTTGAACATAATTTCTATTTCTTCCCATACTTCATATTTATTTCTCTAACAGGGCTTTTTGTTTTAGAATAGGTCCTGGAAACAACCTCTGTAAGTAATTCAGTGCTTTGCTGGGAGGCCTTCTAGGTCATTTGCTTTATGTTGGGTTCCTTAGCTAATAATTAAATCACCCATATATCTTAGATTGGTGGAAAACTGAGACCTTGATCTGTCATCATGAGCTCTCTACTGTGTGTTAATACAGGCTATAGTGAAATGAGCTCTCCCGAAAGATGGAATTAGTGCATAGCAGATTCCACGTGTTTCTGCCACTGGCTTCTTTCTCCTTCATATTAGAACAGAGTTCTTGGATAAAAGAAAATGTAAGGCCGGGCGCGGTGGCTCACGCCTGTAATCCTAGCACTCTGGGAGGCCGAGGCGGGTGGATTGCTCGAGGTCAGGAATTTGAAACCAGCCTGAGCAAGAGCGAGACCCTGTCTCTACTATAAATAGAAAGAAATTAATTGGCCAACTAATATATATAGAAAAAATTAGCCAGGCATGGTGGCGCATGCCTGTAGTCCCAGCTACTTGGGAGGCTGAGGCAGCAGGATTGCTTGAGCCCAGGAGTTTGAGGTTGCAGTGAGCTAGGCTGACGCCACGGCACTCACTCTAGCCTTGGCAACAAAGCGAGGCTCTGTCTCAAAAACAAAAAAAGAAAAGAAAATGTAAGAACATTGTCATTTTATTTCCAGAAGCATTTTGGCTTAGGTTTTAATTTTTGAATGTATTTAACTGTTGGACCTTGACCCTGTGTCAGGCACTGAGGGAGAACCTGGGTACAAAACAGAATGGGACATGGCCCCTCTCTTCTCTCAGAGCCACTAAGACGTGGAGAATTCTTTCTGAGGAACCAACTCACTTTCATGTTTTGTCTCTCTGTGGTCTTTAAAGTTTAAAAAACGTTTGCACCTTCAACTCTCTTCATGTAGCCTCAGGCCTTCTCACTAATGTATATTTCTAGGTTATTTATTTTTAATTTAACTTTTACCAGTGCTAATCCTTTGCCTGTTTGCAAAGATTAGAAGGAGTAGAATATGGTGGTTGGCAGCTAGTTTTCTGTTTTCCTGGGAATGTAAGTGAAATTAAGAGGAAAAAGTAAGACAAAGCAGGATCCCAGAAAAGGATACAGGGTCCCCTGCTCCAGGACTTTTCTTTTATCCAGGCACTGCCCCTCTAGCTTAGCTCACTGTGAAAAGAGGTTCACCAAATTGAGTTATGGATAACATGTAGATTGCACATGTTAATGCACCGTTGTATTTTCCAGCTCATGTGGATGATTTATTTCCATTCTTCTTGAGACATGCCAAACAAATATTTCCTGTGTTGGATTGTAAGGATGATCTACGTAAAATCAGTGACTTAAGAATACCACCTAACTGGTTAGTTTCATCATTTGCGGGTTTGAAATCTCTGGTTTCTGATTTTGGGTGATCAGTGATCATTATTTTTTTTTTTATTGTATTCTAGATAACAAATTATAAAGAGTCTGGATTATGTTGTTTTCCCTAAAAAAATAAAAAAATAAAATAGGCAGTTAATTATCCCCTTGACATCAAAAGCTTGGTTTTAGGTTTTATTAGGGCAGATCTAGAGTAGCCCTTATGAATGTTGTCCTTACATCTAAGGTATGGCCTTTCTGATGTCTTAGCTGAATGCCTGGGCATTAATGAGTTCTTTCCACCATGGCTAGAACTGCAGTATCTCCTTGCACTTTGAAACGTCTTTGAGACTTTCTGCCCAAACCTTTGGTAAGCTGTACTTTTCTAGGCCCTGCTCATTCTTCCCTTGCACATGTTTAGCCCAGCCCTTGATCAGGAACTCAAAGGGAACCTCCATACAAACTTCAGGGCTCCCCCTCTTTGCATTCTTTGTTCTCTTCCACATTCTGTCCTTCAAATTCCAGCTGCTTGGCCGGGCGCGGTGGCTCACGCCTGTAATCCTAGCTCTCTGGGAGGCTGAGGTGGGCGGATCGTTTGAGCTCAGGAGTTCGAGACCAGCCTGAGCAAGAGCGAGACCCCATCTGTACTATAAATAGAAAGAAATTAATTGGCCAACTAATATATATAGAAAAAAAAATTAGCCGGGCATGGTGGCACATGCCTGTAGTCCCAGCTACTTGGGAGGCTGAGGCAGCAGGATTGCTTGAGCCCAGGAGTTTGAGGTTGCTGTGAGCAAGGCTGATGCCATGGCACTCACTCTAGCCTGTGCAATAAAGTGAGACTCTGTCTCAAAAAAAAAAAAAAAAAAAATTCCAGCTGCTTCAGCAGCTCTGAATTTGATCTCTGCTGCTTGCTTCAGTGGGACTAGTGTACTCTGCTTGGGTTCCACCTTCCTGTTCCCTCCTGGGGTGCAGTAGGGCTTATCTCACTTTTTTCAGGGGTTGCAGTCCGGCACTGTCTGTGTGTCCATGCCCCCCAACAGTTGCATGAATTTTGTCCATTTTTGTACTTGTTTGTTGTGGTTGGGCAAGTCCAGTGCCTGTTATTATGACCAGAAGCAGAAGACTCAGTTATATTTATGTACATTGCAGTTCAGAGGCCTGGGAATATTTGCTTTTAGAGTCATGTGTTCAGAGCTATGGTAATGATGATGTGAATGTATCTGTGGAACTGATAGCAATTTGAACTTATTTTTAGTAACTCCCGAGAAAAAGATTTGTACAATGGGAAAAATATCTAAGACATTAATTTGCATTTGGGTTTCTCTGTCCTCTAGTTAGTAAATGGTATTCTTGGAAATCAGTCATTATTTTAAGGTGGATATAAAACCCATTGTTTAGTTTTCCAAAGATTGTCTTGTGAATGTTAAGAAGATGTTCATTTGGAATTTTTTTTAATGGTTATCTTTACCAGGATGGATTTTGAGGTTAATTGGATTAAGTTGTGTACTTACTCATGTTTTAGGTACCCAGAAGCCAGAGCCATACAGCGGAAGATAATATTTCATTCGGGCCCTACAAACAGTGGAAAGACTTATCATGCAATCCAGAAATACTTGTCAGCAAAATCCGGAGTGTACTGTGGCCCTTTGAAATTACTGGCACATGAGATCTTCGAAAAGAGTAATGCTGCTGTCAGTATAATACCAGATATTTGTTCATTTTTTTCTCGTTGATTTTCTTTTTTGGGGATGGAGTGAAGGTGGGGTTGGGGAAAAGACATGTAGTTATTTACTGTTAATAAGAAATTACGGCTGGGCATGGTGGCTCAAGCCTGTAATCCTAGCACTCTAGGAGGCCGAGGCGGGTAGATCATTTGAGCTCAGGAGTTCAAGACCAGCCTGAGCAAGAGCAAGACCCTGTCTCTACTAAAAACAGAAAGAAATTACTTGGACAGCTAAAAATATATAGAAAAAATTAGCCGGACATGATGGCACATGCCTGTAAGTTCTAGCTACTCTGGAGGTTGAGGCAGAAGGATTGATTGAGCCCAGGAGTTTGAGGTTGCTGTGAACTAGGCTGATGCCACGGTACTCTTGCCCAGGCAACAAAGTGAGACTCTGTCTCAGAAAAAAAAAGAAAGAAAGAAATTACCATATTTCATTGTATCTAAGAAGCTATCACATGTAAGATATACCATTACTTTATGTACAATTAAGAAAGAGAAAGATACTGCCAACTGAATTCTGACATGCCATCAATTCTTAAGATGCATCCTGATTTCAGAGATACTAAAACGTGAAAAAACATACACAGTAGAATGAATGAAATACGGTATTACAGAATATTTCACATATGTGGAGAATAACATACAAATAACCTTGAACCCACTACCCAGCTCCCTCAGATCCTAACATTTTGTCATACTTGCTTCACTTAGTTTTTTAAGAAATAAAATATTGTTGATAGAGTTGGAGCTCCCTCTGGACTCCTCCTTTGCCTCCTCAGAGTTAACTACTACTCTGTTATAATGTTTAATTTACCTTTTTTTAGATTAGACCTCTGATGCTATCGGCTAGAACTAATGATAAAGACTGAAGCCATCTTTTCAAAACTGAAGGGACTGAAGCCCTGTGGTCTGAGGCATCATTTCACTAAATGGGCCGCATTTTGATTCATTGTTTTATTATGACATTATAATGTGAGATTAACCAGTTTTGGTAGGTAATTTGTAGTCTCTATTTTTTCCTGAATAATTTGAGTAATTTGCAAACAATGCCTTTTTATCCATAAATACTTGAGAATGTATTTCCTCAGAGTAGACTTTACATAACCACAGCATATTTAATATTGATAGGATACTGTTATTTAATACATAGTCTATATTCAAATTTTGTCCATCGTCCAATTACATACCACCCCTCCAGGATTCTGTCGAGGGTCTCACACCGTTTTTAGTTGTCATGTGTCTAGTTTCCATTAATCTTGTACATTTCCTCAGTCTTCCTTTGTCTTTCATAACTTGTACATTTTGGAAGACTACAGGTCAGTTGTATTATAAACTGTCGCTTATTTTGGAGGTATCTGATGTTCCCTTCATTGTTAGATTCAGGCCACAGGGTGACAAACCATCCCTGTTTGCCCTGGAGTTTCACAGATTAGCACCAAGAATCCTTTGTTCTGGGAATCCCCTTAGTCCTGGACAAACTGGGATGGTTGATCACCCTAATATAGCATTGATGTTGGTCCTTCATAGTGAATTATATTGGGAGGTCCTTATAGTTTTAAATTTTATTTGTGATGTTCTTGAATACAATTCATATTCATTTTAATAAAGTCAGATAGTACAGAAGTATACAAAGTTAAAATGTGAAACTGCTGCAGTTTCTTATGCGTTTGTTACCTGAGGATTTAGCTGATTTGAGCTGTTTCCAAGTTTACCCCTATAGGTTACATAAGAGAATGGCTCTTCTTTTGTTTTTTATAAAAAGGGGAAAAAAGCATTGGGAATATTTTGTTTTCAACTGTTAAATAAATCTGATGGTAATGGAGAAAATACTCTATTAAACATCTAAAACTTCTTTTTGTCATTGTTTTCAAGATAGAATTAATTCTAGGTTTCTTTTTGTTATTCTAGGGTGTGCCATGTGACTTGGTAACAGGTGAAGAGCGTGTGACAGTTGAGCCAGATGGGAAACAGGCTGGCCATGTTGCTTGTACTGTTGAGATGTGCAGTGTTATAACTCCTTGTATGTATACACCATTTTAAAAATTATGACTTGGTATTTTTAATTTTAAAATACACTTGAACATAGGAATTTTTTGAGAGAGAGAGACAGACTGACTTAATCCATCTCCCCAGGTATAGTGCAGTGGTGTCATCATAGCTCACTGCAACCTCTAACTCCTGGGCTCAAGTGATCCTCCTGCTTCAGCCTCCCAAGTAGCTGGGACTACAGGCTCATGCCATCATTCCTGGCTAATTTTTTCTATTTTTGGTAGAGACAGGGTCTTGGTCTTGCTCAGGTTATCCTTGAACTCCTTACCTCGTAGAGTGCTAGGTTTACTGGTGTGAGCCACCCTGCCCGGCCAAAGTATGTTTTTTAATTGTGAAAAAAAATTGTTTTTAATCTAGGGAAAAAAGAGAATAGTATAGCAAACAGCCAGTTGCTAGCACTAACAAATGCCAAGCATTCTGCTGTGCCAAACTTCTGAATGTTCTTTTCCTTTTTCTCTTAAAAGAGCTAAAATGTTCATAAGTGTGGGAAGTTTCCTTTGTACTGTTCCACAGTTTAATTCTGCTCCCCTCTTTTGATGTAAGCAATATCAAGTATTTGGTGTATAGCTTTCCTGTCTGCTTTTATATCACTGATACATGTTACCTATCAGTACTGTAAATTATCATGTTTTAAAACATTCATGTGATTATTATATTGTATTACTCTTCTCCAACTTGCTTCTTTACTCTACACATGTGTTTAGATCTAGTCTTGTTGAAATATCTATATATATCTGAAATGTATTCATTTCAACTGTTAGGTAGTATTCTACTTTATAACTAACATTATTCATTCCCTGATTAAAGAATATTTTGGTTATTTAAAATTTTTCCCTGTTATATATAATGCCATAATGAAATTCTATTTAAATAGTTTTGAAAACATTTTAAATGAAAATTAACTTTTTCCTTATGTAAGCAATCATATCCTCATTATAGAAACTATAAAAATACAAGCAAAGAAAACAAACATATATAATCTCCCAATCCCACCTATCCAGAATCAATAAGTGCTAATTAACTCTGTGGTGTATATTTTCCAGACTTTGTCTATATTTGTGTTCATATTATATATGAATATGGTTATCTATACATTGTATGTATATAAAATAGGGACTATATATTATTTACTATTTGATAGCTTTTATCATTTTAATAATCAACTTTCTAAGTAAGTGGATAGATTTTTTTTAAAATCAATGTTTATAAAAGTAATACATTATAAAAATTCAAACAGCACAAAAGTTTATAAATCAGGCTGGGTGTGGTGGCTCAGGTGGGTAATTCTAGCACTCGGGAGGCTGAAGCAGGAGAATCACTTGAGCCCAGGAGTTTGAGGTTGCTGTGAGTTGTGATGACCCCATTACACTATAGCCCAGGCAACAGAACATGACCCTATCTCAAAGAGAAAAAGTTTATAAATCAAAATTTCTTCTTCTGCTCTGTCTTTTCTAGTCTTGTTTGTATATATCCAGATGCAATAAGTAATTCTTAATCTGATGGTTTTTCAGAATAAAATTAGTGTTCTTTAGTTTCCTAAATGTTATTGTAAGTATATTAAATGTTTTTTTCTCAATTCTGTGGTATTTTGAGAAGAAAATAAAAATACAATATATTTTATATATACTTACAGAGAATAAAATAGTTGGAAGCATTTTGACATTAGAAATAAAATGAGGCACTAATTTTCACCATAGGGATGGGTTTAAAACACCTAAGAAGCATGAGTATTGCTGGGGCCCAAGGAAGTATACCTTCCACTTCTCTTTCTGCTCCTGAGAGCGGTCTGGTTTCCTGTTGTAGAGATGCTTCATTAATAAATCTACTCATTGTTCTGGAAGCATAGATACTTGCTTTCTTCTTTGATTACTGTGTAGATGTGATAGTTCTTATTAGGCAGATTCTTCAGGCTGTCTCCGAGACTGCAGAAAATAGACAAATGGAACTGCTCAATTTGGGAGGCAGTGCAGTAAAGTGGTTGAGAGTATGGACTTTGGAGCTAGATGGCCTTTTATATACAGCACCATGATGAACTTCTATTTAAACAGTTTTGAAAACATTTTAAATGAATATTAACTTTTTCCTTATTAGGTAAGCAATCATATATTCATTATAGAAACTATAAACATACAAGCAAAGAGAAGAAAACATACATAATCTCCCAGTCCCACCTATCCAGAATCAACAAGTGCTGATTAACTCTGTGGTGTAGGTTTGTGCAAAGCTGTACACTTACTAACTGTATAACCTTGGCCAGCTAACATCTCCAGGCCTCAGCTGACTCTTCTTTCAAATGGAGATAATGATAACACTTAACCTCATAGATTTGCTGTGAGGATTAAACGAGGTACAGTTATAAAACACTTCAGAATAAGCTTGCCAGAAAAGAAGCACCCAGTAAGTGACGATGATGATGATGATGGTCCTGGTGGTGGTGGTGATGATGGTAATGAAAGCTTAAATTTTGGTATTGTGATTTGTCATATTATTCAAGTACATTGTATTGCTGATGATAAATTTTTTGTTTTAAGATGAAGTGGCTGTAATTGATGAAATTCAAATGATTAGAGACCCTGCCAGAGGATGGGCCTGGACCAGAGCACTTCTAGGTTGGTGACCCTAACACTATAAGAGCTGTGCTTCACGGTATCTACACTAGATGCACTTTTATTTGTTCGACATTGCCAGATAGTCAGCTAGATCTCTTTTTGACACAAATCAATCAAAAAATTCAGCTAAGTGTGAGTTTTTATTTTCTAAATATTATTTCACTAATGAGAAATCTTGGCTGGGCATGGTTACTCCCACCTATAATCCCAGCATTTTGGGAGGCTGAGGCAGGAGGATCACTTGGGTCTTGGGAGACTGGCCTGGGCAATACAACGAGACCCTGTCTTCACAAAAAATAAAAAAAATAACTGGACATGGTGGTACCCACTTAGAGTCCCAGCAACTCGGGAGGCTGAGGCAGGAGGATTACTTGAGCCCCAGGAGTTTGAGGTTGCTGTGAGCTATGATGGTGCCACTGCACTCTAGCCTAGGCAACAGAGCAAGACCCTGTCTCTTAAAAAGAAGGGGGGGAAATCCATTTTTTCTGTTATAAAATTAGCATAACCATGTAATTAAAGTTAAAATGTTCAAATCTCACCATATTTGCACAACTATTTACATTTTGGCATGTTTCCTGCCAGTTGTTTTTCTTGTGCATGTGGTGTTTTGAGAACATTTTTTTTATTTCAGCATATTATGGGGGTACAAATTTTAAGGTTTCAAATAATGCCCTTCCCCCCTCCCCCCACAAGTCCGAGCTTCCAGCGTGACCATCACCCAGGTGGTGCACATCTTACTCATTATGTATGTATATACCTGCCCCCCTCCCACCTGCCCAATACCCAATTACTGTAGTTCCTATGTGTCCACTTAGGTGCTGCTCAGTTAATACCAGTTTGCTGGTGAGTATATGTGGTGCTTGTTTTTCCATTCTTGGGATACTTCACTTAGTAGTATGGGTTCCAGCTCTAACCAGGAAAATACAAGATGTGCTATATCACCGTTGTTTCTTAGAGCTGAATAGTACTCCATGGTATACATATACCACATTTTATTAATCCACTCATGGATTGATGGGCACTTGGGTTGTTTCCACAGCTTTGCAATTGTGAATTGTGCTGCTATAAACATTCGAGTACAGGTGTCTTTTTTGTAGAGTGTCATTGGATCTTTTGGATAGAT
>VSMD01084937.1:0-60840 GCA_008750895.1 Mirza zaza
AGCTGACTCCGGGTTCACTGCATTCTGATGGACAGTAAAGAATCTGAAACGTTTTTATAGTTTTAAAAATCATTTTGGGGCCAGGCGCGGTGGCTCACGCCTGTAATCCTAGCACTCTGGGAGGCCGAGGCGGGTGGATTGCTCGAGGTCAGGAGTTCGAAACCAGCCTGAGCGAGACCCCGTCTCTACTATAAATAGAAAGAAATTAATTGGCCAACTAATACATATAGAAAAAAAAAAAAAAATGAGCCAGGCATGGTGGCGCATGCCTGTAGTCCCAGCCACTTGGGAGGCTGAGGCAAGAGGATCGCTTGAGCCCAGGAGTTTGAGGTTGCTGTGAGCTAGCCTGATGCCACGGCACTCACTCTAGCCTGGGCAACAAAGTGAGACTCTGTCTCAAAAAAAAGAAAAAAAAATCATTTTGGGGTAGCTGAGAAGATGCTTGGCACTCTGGCTGCAGACTGGTTTTGGGGCAATTGAGGTCTTAGAAGCAGCTATACTTTGTCTCTAGGCCCACGCCCAGGAAGGGCCAGTGATTTGGGCCCTTCTAGTCTTAGAGGCAAGATTTTCCAGGCACGATTCAGACATTTTTGTCCAGTAACTTGCCTTTATCACACCCATTATTTGAAAGAACTTCAAGGCACATGTGTACATAAAGAGGGTTGAGGCCTTCATTTATTGTCAAATTCTGATAAAGTCCATTTTTCATCTTCTATGTATAAACTTAACAAAAGAAAGCTGAGATTTTAGTTGTTAAACGCATTAAATAAGGTTTAAAGGCCTCCTTTACTCAGCTCGAAAAATTTTATGTCTGGATTTATTGTTTCTCTGTCCCCCCATCAAGTAACACTTTTCTCCAATCTTTCTCCTAAAAAATGTTTTTTTTTTTTTAAGAGACAGAGTCTTGCTGTGTCGCCCAGGCTAGAATGCAGCCATGCAATCATAGCTCACTGCAGCCTTCAACTTTTGGGCTCAAGGGATCCTCCTGTCTCAGCCTCCCAAGAACCTGGGACTACAGGCACCTTCCACCACACCCAGCTAATTAAAATTTTTTTTTGTAGAGACAGGGTCTCACTCTTCCTCAGGCTGGTCTCAAACTCCTGGTCTCAAGTCATCCTCCCGCCTCAGCCTCCCAAGGTGCTCAGATTTCAGGCATGTGCCACCACACTGGCCTGATTTACATTCCAGTAGCTAGAGCCCAGAAGATCGCCACAGATGTATAAGTTACAATGAACTAAAATGGAGAGCTGTTTTGTGGCAAAATAAACAAAAAGCCATTTCAAAAAATGCAGGCATTTCAAACATTTCAAATGCAAGGCTTGCCTAAAACATTCCCTTTTCCATTGCTGTCACAAGACTCGCCAGAAGTTTTCTGATAATAAAGCATGTCTGACCCAAATTGGAAAGACAATTCTTTTCACTTTCCACCACTTTTCAACAAAGTAAGCAGTGACCCCACTACAGCCTTCCATCAACCTAGACAGACCTGATCTGGTTAAGGCCCTCCCCTGGGTCTGTCTGCTCTGAGCTAGGGCCTGAACACTGTGATCCAAAACACAGATGAGGAGACTTAAATATCACCCACATAGGCTCAAAGGGAACCAGCAAGAAAAAGGTCCTACCAGGCCTTCCTAAATGCCTCCCCGCGTGCACACCACATGATGAAGACCCACTGTGGTTTTAGCTGCCTCCTACCACCACGGATGGTACAACTACCTACTGAGTACAACACCCTCCCGTACCTAAAAACCAGACAATGAGGTCAGAGGCACGATAAGTATCAACGTGAATCTCATGAAAACCACAGGAAATTTTAATTCTGCAAAATATTTTAGACTCTGGGCTGGGTGCAGTTGCTCACGCCTATAATCCCAGCACTTTGGAAGGCTGAGGCAGGAGCACTGCTTGAGGCCAGGAGTTGGAGACCAGCCTGGACAACACAGTGAGATCTCATCTCTACAAAAAATCAAAAACCCAAAATTAGTCGTGCGTGGTGGCACACTCCCATAATCCCCGCTACTAGGGAGGCTGAGGTGGGAGGATTCACTTGAGCCCTGGAGTTCGAGGTTACAATGACCTATGACTGCGCTATTATGCTCTGGCCTGGACAATAAAGCAAGACTCTGTCTCGAAAAAAGAAAAAATGTACACTCTGGACCATACGCCTATGCTCAACACTTCATTGGTTATCAGGCATTTTCTGTTTGCCTGCAATGTGCTTATCATGATAAAAACTAGAAGAGTCTTACTAGGCACTTTTAGGTCCAAGAGTCTTGATCACTACAAAGCTAAAGGAAATTAAAATTTCAGAGCAGGGATTCATTTTACTCAATAAAAGTATGGCTTTTTTTTCTGAAAGCATCCCACTAGAACAGGTATAAGATATTTGGGGAACAGGATTCCTGTATTTTCAAAAAGCCTGATTTTTATCAAGCTCTAATCTGAAGCACAGCAGAGGCTACTGTGCCCTGCCTCAGTCATGAAAAAAAGGTGCCAACAATGAGGAACTCAAGAGCACATGCACTTCAGGGTCACAGCCACGTCCTGCCTGAGGACAACAGCCAGAACCTGTTTCTTAATGATTTATTTCTAAATTTGGCAGATGAAGCCTGAATGTGTCCCAAAGAATCATTACTGACTTTACCTTAACTCAAAGCAAAAATATTTGCATGCATTTTGTATTTTAAATCATCTTTCCCTGACATAGTCTTTTATTTAAAAAACAAACAGAGGCTCTGACATTAACATGTGCACAGATTAAGGATTCAAAAACAGCAACACTTTTGTTGCTGTTCTTGTTAAAGACACTTTCATCTAATAAATGTTGTGTCTAATTTAATTTAGCATTTCTACAATTGTGGTGTCAAGCCTTCTTAAATCCTGAGACACATAAAAAATGCTGCTTATAATAGGTGTAAGAAAGCAAGGAGAAAAAGATATTTTTTAACTTAGGAAAGGTGAAATTACATTGTTTAGGGAGACAACAAGAAACAATAAAACATGAACTTACTTTTAAAGTCCTGAAACAATAGCTGTAGCCAACCAGATGCCAAAAAATCTTTTAGTACCTGTCAAAATAGTGTGATTTTTCCTGAGTTGCTAAGAGGCTACCTGACAAAAGAAATCTAAGAGTCATTAGATTGATGGGAATTAACTTTAAGAAAAAAAATGCTGCTTCAAATGGGCCTTAGATCCAAGGAGACAAGTCATATAGTGTACCCAGCACATGCTTGCTACTTTTAATTTAAGCTATTTCATACGCAAGGGTAATTATTTTTCCATTACCTACCGAAGTGGGGGCGGGTAATGATTTTAAAAGAACAAAAATTAAAAGTGGGCACAAGGAGAGAATACTGACACTAGCTGATTCTCACAACTATTCAAATATCCTCTTATTTCATTTTTAAAAACCAACAAAACACCAACACCATGAAATAAGTTTCAATCTGTATAATAGAAAATGTCAGGTAAAGCGAAGGCCTGGAAAGAAATGAGAATGCAAAGTGGTTGGCTTTGAACTTTAATACTCATCAGACATGTTGAAATGAGTGACAAAGACCCATTCTGCCCAGAAATCCCCCACTTTATTTTTAAGTCTGGAAACTGGTTGGTCATATCTATACTGAACACTTCCTGTGCGAGGGCATGCTGATAGCAACAAACTGCCCAGTTTAGTAACTGCCTACATTTAGTCAATTGAGTCATTCATGGAATAAAAAACAGCACAAAACATTAAAAAAAAAAAATCTGGCTAACTGAAACTCTAAAAGACATACAAGGAAAACAAGTTCAACTATTTCATAAAATAGGGATAGATGGTACCATAAAAAAAAAAAAAGAAAGAAAGCAACAGATAATACTACTCTGAGACTATTTGCTTGTATGTTTTGAGCTACTGAAGCGCCACTAGCAAATATAACAGTTCTCCCACTCCCATCGCCTGTGACTAAATAGTCCAATTGACATTCCACTTTTCGTTTACCAAAATGCCTAAGATTTGTAGAATGACTCAAGGAACTAAACAACAACAACAAACACATCTATTTATTCCTTTTTTCTTTTCATTTGGTCCAATTACATTTTAAAGGAAGGGTCACCTGAGAATTTTAAAGCAACAGGGATGCAGGGTACAGACACAGATCAGGAATGTACACTCTATCAACTGGTCTATTAATCATAATGTTACCTTAAGAACCCATCTTTGGGAAAGAAAGGAAAACAATTAAGGATTGCAAGAGTGACTCTTTCCTCAGCAACCGTGAGGGCTGTGTCAGGCTTCAGCGAGGTTGCCTCGCCCAGCAGCAATTATAATTTACCTGATTAACCCTTAACTCGTGTTGAAACAAGCCAGCTGAAGTTGCACAGCTGAGAAACACAAGCAGCGCCTCCCCTCCCCCACGCCCTTCGCCAGCCACACGGAGGGGCAACCCCACAGCAAGCCAGGATCAGTGGCAAGGACAGGAATGCCAAGTCATCTCTCCTGTACCCCTGGGGTTATCAGCTTCATCATCAAGTCCGAGCTACGGTCAAGTGAGCCAAATAATTTAAACCACCTCTACCCATAGAAAAAACCCTCTGCCTGAAATCCCTCAGCCAGCCTGCTTACCATCAGACTTGTGCATGAGTGCGTTTGTTCCCCTCCTGCCCACCCCTGCGCCCCAAGCTAGGCATGGCCTCCCTGGGAGAGGGCGATGGCTCTGTCCCTCCCAAGGCCACGCTCCACTCACTCGCCACCCAGAAAACCCGCAGCACGATAAGCAGGCGGCTCTGAAACGATTCCCACAGGCTGGCACCACTGCCCGTCCAACTCCATCCTCCGCTGAGGCCCAGCTTTTGTGAGGAAATCATGTTTATAACCCAGTAAGAAAGTGACCAGATTCCTTCTTGCCGCCATTAAAAAAGAAAGAAAAAAATAAAAAAAAAAAGAAAGAAAGTGACTAGAAATCCAAGCCCACACAGCACACAGCCCTGCTGCCACCCGCCCAGTCTGGTCACTGCCACCCCCCCACCCCCCCCCACCCCCCGCACTGATCCTGCCTGCCAGGAACCGGGCGCTTCTGTGTCCTCCACACCCCACCGTTCCTCTGGCTCCAAGTATGGCCAGTACTTGGAAGAACAGCACCCCCTCGACCTCCTGTTAACTGCAAAACCAAAGTGAGCAAACTCGGTCACGGTGGTCTCCTGGCTTGTTCTACTGCTGCTCACCTCGTGAGGTTTGCACAAGTTACTTTTCATTTATTTATTGTTTTAAATTTTGGAGTCGTTTCCTCTGTCCTCCCCTGCTGTCTCTCCACACTCCGACTTCTTCCCTTGGAGGCTCCGCTTCAGGCCTGGAGCCCACCCTGTGACGCCCACCACTCACTATCTCTCCCTCACGGCGCCCTTGAAACTCTGGAATCTGCCAACGGCCACTCCCTGGACTTCCTCCACTGCTCTGGTTCCCCAATATTTCCTTCCCTCCCTGTGGCAGGTGCTGCACACGCCTGAATTCTACCTCCTAGAAAACTCCCGAGACACTCCTTCTTCAATTATTTACGCTTAAGACTCTGAGTCCAATATTTAGACTTGTGATACTGAGGAGGGGTGCACTTTCATTCCAGATATTCCATAACAGGTCTCATCTTCACCCCTTTAAGGGTGCTTAAAAATAGGAGAACACTCAATGCACTAATATTTACTTTCATCAAATAACTTTACAGGAGGCAAACGTTTCTTGGAGCAAGGCCACTCTTCTTGGCTGCTTTTTAGAGAATGTGAAATGAGGACTTCTTAGTTGAGTGAACAGGCAGGCCCGGGCAGGGTCCTGTCTTGGAGTGTGATTATAAACCTCCTTGTTTATACCACACCTCCTGAGTGAAGCTGTCTGAGCACTGGGCTTTACACAAACATTATCTCATTGGTTCTTACAAGGGACAAGACATCTGGCATATTTCTGCTGGTGTGACAACTGCTTACCACTTTAGGAGAAATTTAAAATTTCTCAGAATGGCTCAGCTTACTAGTATGGCCCAAATTCTGCTTAATATGTCTGCTAAAGTTCTAAGAGTTCCAGATTATATGTCAAATCTAGGGTACCCCTAGAAGAAGCATCAGTGGTTTTCTGTAACAAAAGCAGAAGAGAAAACATGAAGAGAAAGGAAGTGAAGGTGAAAGGGAAGAGAGAAAAGTTCTCTGATTCTTGGTGAACTCAGTGAAAGCCAAAGCTTTTCCCTAGTATGAAGAACTGTGTGTGGTATTGTGATATGATGAGAAATAGGCTGGGTGTGATGGCTCAAGCCTATACTCCCAGCACTTTGGGAGGCTAAGGCAGGAGGATTGCTTGAGGCTAAGAGTTTGAGACCAGCCTGGGCAACATAGCAAGACCCCATCTCTACAAAATTTTTTTTAAAAAATTAGCCAGGCATGGTGGCATGTGCCTGTAGTCCCAGCTACTCAGGAGGCTGAGGTAGGAGGATCACTTGGAGCCCAGGAGTTTTAGGCTGCCGTGAGCTATGATCATGCCGCTGCACTCCAGACTGGGTAACAGAATGAGACCCTGTTTCTAAAAAAAAAAAAAAAGAAAAGAAAAGAAAGAAATATGTATTTGGTCTTTGTCCATGGCTCCTGGCCAGAGCTCCTAAAACCCTTGGACTTTCCTAAATGATAAGAGGAACAGGTACACCTTTTGTTACAATATTTGGTCTTGGTCCCCAATTCCTGCACCAATTCCTGGCACAGAATTCCTAAAATCCTTGGAATTTCCTGAGTGATAGGTTGAGAGGGGTGTCCTGCTATTCATAATAAGTCCCTTCCAATCTTACCTGAGTTTATGTTAATTGGGTGACTCAGAAACCAGAATGGGGACTGTTACCAGAGGAACCCACCAGGTGATTAGAGGGTTCAAGCTTTCAGCCCCCCAACTCTGGGCAGTGGAGAGGGGCTGGAGATTGAGTTCCATCTCTAATGGCCAACGATCTAATCCCGCATGGAGGTGCTGGGAGGCTGCATGGAAGCTCTTGGCCCTCCGCCATACCTTGTTCTATGCATCTCTCATCTTTAGCTCTTCCTGAGATTCATTCATTTATTTAAGACAGGGTCTCACTCTGTTGCCATGCTGGAGTGCAGTGACATGATCACAGCACACTGCAGCCTTGAACTCCTGGGCTCAAGCGATCTTCCTGCCTCAGCCTCCTGAGTAGCTGGGACTACAGGTATGCACCACACCCAGCTAGTTTTTCTATTTTTTGTAGCAATGAGGTCTTGTTATGTTTGTCAGGTTGGTCTTGAATTCCTGGCCTCAAGGAATCCTCCTGCCTTGGCCACCCAAAGTGCAGGGATTACATACAGGTATAAGCTACCACACCTGGCCTACATCCTTTATAATGAACCAGTAAATGTTTCCCTGAGTTTTGTGAGCTGTTCTAGAAAATTATTAATCCCGAGGAGGGGGTCATGGGAACCCCCAATGTACAGCCAGTTGGTCAAAAATACAGGTAGCCTGGACTTGCAAAATTGGTATCTGAAGCAGGGAACAGTCTTGCAGGACTAAGCCTTTAACCTGTGGGGCCTGCCCTAACTTGGGGCGGTTAGTGTCACAATTGAGTTAAATTACAGGATACCCAGTCAGTGTCTGCCAAGAATTGGAAAATTAGTTGGTGTAGGGAAAATTCTCCCACGTTTGGTGTCAGAGTGCTGTGAGTGTGTAGGAAAACAATTTTTTTTCCTTTTTAAGCTGAATTAAATGTCCTGCCTACATTCACTTGTGACCCTCATGCACCAGTGCTTATTTCGGGTGACTCCACAGGGAGAGGCCTGCAGGCAAGGCTCTTCTAAACGCTGGCCAGAGGTGATGAAAAGGTGATCAGGAAAGGAATCTGCTGACAACCAGGACTTGGAAAGTACAGAAATGGAGAAGATGGGCAGCTCTCAGGAGACTCAGGCACCTGCTCACAGCAAAGCAGTCACCCCTGGGCCCCACCTGCCTTCTCCCATTCCCCTACTCAGCACCCACTAAATACTGAATGAATACTCATGATGTGTTCCCATCCCTTAGAGAATGAGCTCCTTAAACCCAACCTCCCAGCTTTAGCTGAGCCCAGGCTGCCCCAAAAGGAGGCAGCGCGGTCTTCTCCATGTTTCTCCACAGACGGGGCTGACCACTGCCTCCATGTGCCTCTGGTCTCCCCGCTTCTAAAGCCCTGTCCTCCCCTTGTTTCTTTTTGCCTCTTGAGCTGCTCCATTTGTTTCCTTTATTGGTTCCATCCACCTCTTTTGCCTATAAAAGTCGGTGCTCTCAGAGGCTAAATCTCCTTTCTCTATAGCCATTCCCTCAGAGATCACGTAAGGGGAATCGACTGTCCCCTTGTGACTGGACAGTCACACGTGTTCTTGCCTAGGCTCCTAAACACAGGCTCGGTCTTGTCCTCCAGACCAACTCATGGTTCTTGCCAGCTTGGTATTCCTAAAACACTACTTTGCTTCTGCCCTCTTGCAACTGGTTTCCTTCCTAGAATGTATCTGGGGCATGCTTTAGTCTAACACCAAGGTTCCCACTTTTCTAATGAAGAAACGGAAGTTCAGAGGGATTAAACAGCTCTTGAAGGCCGCACGGACAACCAGGGGCAAAGCCAAAAGCAGAGCCAGTCCCCTGACTCTCAGTGCTTTGCCTGTTACCTATAGAGACCCCCGGGAAGCCTCGCTTCTCCTCTGGCCCCACGTGCTGCTAGGAACCCTGCACCCCACACTTTTGGAAACGTCCTGATCCCAGCACATAGCACGTGCAAGTTCTCTATCTGTCAGACTTTCTTCTTTTCCTCTCCACTTGCTTAAGGGACCTACCTGAAGTACAAGTCACCGGTCTGTGAAGTCACTGCTGCCCATCATGACTTTTAGTGAGTAATCTCTCAGTGGGTCCAATGTCTGATCCTAAGCTCCCATCATGTATTTCTGCCCCATAAATGCAAAAGCGCCATGTGTGTTGCCCTGAACCAGAAGTTCTCCGAGGGCAGGGTCATGCACACACACACATCTCTGCCTCCACGGGCCTGCACAGAGGCACTGGCTTAGTTAACATTTGTTGCTGTGAATATCTGAGGCCCAGGGAAGGCAGCAGTGGGCAAAGGAGACGGGCTGTACCCCGGAAGCAGGAGTCTGCTGGACTGTCCACAGAAAGCAGAAAGGCCTGTGCTTCTAGGGACACCTCTGGTCCCCAGCTCCTTAGTCTCGCTGAGTGGGCCACGTGAACACACGCATCAGAGCCAGCTGAGCTGGCATCAAGCATAAACGGCACATTAAACTGGAAGGGAAGTTCATGAATTGCTTATTCTCTTCTTGACAGTCAACCCAGACTTGAACAGATGAGGTGTTCAGGCACCAGGAGCCTATTGCAGCCCTGAGAACAAAGTTTAAGTAACTGGTCTTTCAGAGGTCAGGGGAGCAGTGGGCTACAGCCCCACAGCTGCTTCCCAAACAAGGAGGTGTTCTGACTTGCAGACACCAGCCCCGCTGCGGTGGGCTCCAGGGTCAGTGAGCCCACGGGGTGCACACCTGCTCCTGCAACAGCACGTCCACGTCAGAGCACCAACTCCGCTCCCACCCCCACACAGGCACACCTTCTCCCAAGGAAGAACGCGCCCACCCAACTAGCACCCTCGACAGCTAATTTTTCCTGAATGATTCTCTCAAAGGAATGAAAACAAGTGAGCTCACTGTTTACCTCCCTCTCACTTGGTCTACCACCTTCAAAACCCAGGATCTAATTGGATCTACTTGCAGAGCTAAATTATATTTCACAGTGCCTCATCTTTTACTCTCCTGAGTTAAACGTAAAAGAATGTGAAATAGGAAATCTCCATTTGTTCAAATATTCCATTTAGGTTTCATAAATTCCCCTGAAAGGTAGTGAATGGCACCTACACAAACAGATTTGGTCTGTCCTGCTTCAAGGAGATCTTACAAAAAAGAAATCCAGAAAGCTAAAACCTGTGTTTGCAAAAATCCTTGCTTGCAAACCACTCACTAAAGAGGGTAGAAAGGGTCTGGTAATCACCTTGGTAGGCCTCAGTGCCTCTAAGTGAAGAGGTTGGACAAAAAGATCTGCAAAGTTGCTTTTAACTCTAAATCACAGTGATTCTATGTGTATTTGTAGGGGGTAATAATTTTAGTTACAAAAGACTTCTCATTGTAGGCCTTCTTTAAACATTAAAGAGATACATATGATTTGGTTTTAATTCAGTGTACACTATATTTTTAAGAACAATCCCCGAAATGAAGAGAGGTATACAACCATGCTTATCTCACCAATTTCCAAGTGGTTAGTAAAAAGACAAAAATGTTGATAAATAAATGGTTTGTGGCAAATCCAGCGACTCTGCATTATTTTGAAATTAAATCATTGGGTCCTGAGATGTTTCTGGCCCTACTTTCACCCATCCACTTTTTGGCTTCTTCCTGGATTACCAACAGCCGGGATCAGGAAATTTAATCATCCATGTAATCCTGACTGTTCAATGGCATCACAATTTGGGGGCAAGAAATGAATATGATGCATATGCAGTCTGATGAAAATTTCAGAAGCGAGGAAGAAAAGGCCCCAACGTATTTAAGCTTACAGAGCTGGAGGTGTCAGGCAATGAATGCCAAGTTATCAAGTGATATCCACTACACAGGAGAAAGTACAGCAGATCTTGAAATGGATTTTCCACTTTTAGTCCTCGTCAGCACACCACACTCCAAGGCTAATGACCACATAAAAGGAACAGATAATCACATCAGGGCCCGGTGTTTAAGAGCATATGCAGTACCTTTTACATTATGTACGACATCAAGGTCAGCTGCACCAAGTGCTGTCATCAGCTTTAACCTCCTTTCCTCCTCATTCCCTCTGCAAAGCAAGGGCCGAGGAAAGGAGGGAACAGAGAAGAAAACTGGCAAAGTAATGCTTAGCAATGAATGACGTTATACAAGCTGCCACAGCACGTGAGGTTAAAACACTGAGAACACTGCACAGTGTTCTCTGGGATTCTTTATTATAGAAGATGATATTAATCACCACCAAGGAACAACTGAACTTTTATCTTCTACGATACTTGGCCAGGTATTGGTCCCATTCTCCCATTCTTTCTAGGGGAAATCTCTACTTTTCCTTTCCCAAAAAGAGTTACAATCACTGGGGGCTGGGGTGTAGGGAGGGGGCTACTGCTGATCCTGAGGCCCTGAAGGTTCTTCAAGGAAGCCTGCTGGCACGGTGCGCTTGGGGGGCAGGCCTCAGGCGTACCGCTGTCCTGCCACTACACTGACCTCAGTCACTCGACTGGCAAGCTGACCGATCAGAATGAGCTTCCCGATCAACCCACTGGGGAATTGGGAACCCTAGGTATGGCAGACTATGGTGAGATAGACTGTAGGTGACCTGGAGTCCAAAGAAACCACTGCAGAAGTACTGAGAAACAGGTTAACCTCCTGTTAAACGGTATTTAAACCGAGGAGGGCTATAATTGAGAGTACAAATGCCTATGCATAATCCCCAAAGAATTCATATCAGGAGATATGACAGATTGACCAAGTGGAATACTATTATGCTGAGAGTCACTCAGGTGTGCACACACATCTTGTAGATTTTAAAGCAACTTGAAACTTAGCAGATGCTACAAAGTAGCCCATTTGTTGTAACAAAACACACAGGTCACTGAACCTTGTCTCCTGTCACTGACCAGGGGGGTCTGTGTTCTCCATTCTCAGGGTGGCCACTGGAAGGAAGTGAGGTCCTTCCCTTGTCCCACGGTGCTTGGGCACCTCTCACTTCAGTGGGCTCCAGGCACCTCCTACCCAGCCCTGCAGGACTCCTAGATCTTCTAGGGGCTAGAAGGGTGCACTGGAGAATTCCTGCCTGTGCTCCTGGACAGCTCCAGAGCTAGGGCCTGGCTCCTCTTTCTCCTATAAGACACAGGTTCTCTCCACTCCTGGCTTCTCAAACTGGGGCACAAGCAAACACAGAACACACAAAGCATCTTCGTGCATGCCACGTTTACTTTAGGAAGCGGGAGGGCAGCTTTTGGCTTTACTGGAAGTACTGCATGAGGGTTAAAAGCACAGGCTCTATAGTTAGTTGGCCTCAGTTCAAATCCTAATTCCATCATTCCTAGCTTTATGATTTTAGGGTACAATTTTTAACTTCTGGGAATATTAGTTTTCTTAGTTATTAGGTAGAATGGACACAAAGAGTTATTATACAGGTATTAAATGAGATAATACATACAAAAAGGTGCCTTCCACTGTGTCTGGCATATGGAAGAGCTCAATACATTTCAGTTTCAATACTGCTTCTTCAGTCTTCAAGGAAATTTGAGACGCTGGCAAGCCACTCTGGGCCCTGACCCCAGTGATCAAAGACACATGCTTGTTTTGCCTCTGCTATTAACAGTACTTTAGTGGAAAATTTCAGAAATCGTAAATAGGTTTGGAAAAGCACTATTCCTAAAAAGTGAGGCCAGACAACTTTTAAGCAGTGCTCTAAAAAGTTTCAACATATCATGTTTCAACAAATCATGTAAAATTAAAATTAATTAATTAATTTCATAAGGTTTTATAAGGGCCTCCTAGATGAGAGGTCTTAGGTCTGGCCCTGGGGATTCAGGGGAAAAAAAATCCACAGACCTTGCTGTCGAAAAGTTCATAATGAAATAGAGGCAAACGAAAACTAGTAACCCTAACACAGGATGAAAACACAGTACAACTGATGGAAGTATAGGGAGCTATGGTAATGCCCTGAAAAAGCATCTCCCCCAAAATGTGTTTGGTTGGAGATATTACCCACTGGAGGAAGGGCAAGAGAGCGATCCTAACAAGGGAAACAGCATTTGCTGAGGAAATGAGGAAGTAAATAAATAAGGCAACACCAGGGTTGGACAGGCCAGTCAAGTGGTGTCATAGATATTTGTTGATGTTTTGGAGACCCATGATAGAACTCCCTTCCTACTTGGGAGAAGATCCCATTTGCAAGTGGTTATAGGAGGCAGATGCCTATCTCCCACGACCAAAGCTGGAACTGGAAATTCTTTCTCCCACAGCAACTTATGTCTGAGATTTTATGTGTTAAGGATGAACAAATATTCAGCCACATCTGGAGTCCCAGCAGTGACAGAACTGAAACATACAGAAGCCCTGGAGGCAGGCAGTGGTGAGGTCCTAACCAGATGGTTCTTGGGCCCTTGGCTGTATTTCCTGATGCATTGTCAGAGGCTACTTTTCTAGCCTTTTAGTGGATGTGTAAAATACCCAACATTCCTCCAGTAAATTTAAAATTCCATTTCTTGCACCCAAGAACCCTGATGACAGATGTGGTTATACAATTACAGTATAAATGCTGAGATCCGGGACCAAGGCAGGGACAGGGGAGATGAAGAGAAGGAGATGCATTCAATAGATAATGAGGAAGATAAAGTGCCAGGTCTTGGTGAACAATTGAAAGTAGAAGAATAAGGACAGGGCAAATTAAGGACAACATCCAGGTATGTAGTCCAGGTATATAGTTTGGACGCCAAACAAAGGGGGATAATGGTGAGAATACAGAAGAGAATCAGACTGGTGGATGGCAGAAAAGGATGGGCTCAGTTTAGACCTGCTGAATTTAAGATGCCTGTGAGACATTCAAAGCATGATGTGTACAAGGAGGTTGGTTGTACAGGTAGTTCCTAGAAAGGCACAGACTAGAGGTCCAGGAGATTAAAATGAAACAGCTAGAAAAAGAAAGGAGAGTGGGAGAGGATAGTGTCATAGGAACCCAGGAAGAACTTTAAAACTGCGGGGAATCTGGTCTCTTAGTGTCAAATGCAATTTTAAAAAAAAGGTAAGATCAGGAGATTGAGATAAAGAAATATGAATGCAGGGTCACTGATGATTTTAGCACCTGGGAAGTCACTGGTGATTTTGGCAAATACGATTTTTGGTGTAGGGGGAAAGACCTCAGTAGGACGAGAGATGACAAAGAATAAGCAAAGAGGAACGATGCAAAAGTTTGTTTTACTTTTAAAGCTCATTTTAAAGGAGAGATAAGCAATACTCAATATTGGACAAAGTGTCAAGGATTAAGTTTAAAAAATGGAGACCACTCATTCGTTCAATCCACACTATTTAAACAAGCACCTGTTACTGCACAGGCCCTGCAGATATAGTGGGAAATAAACCAGACATGGTCTTTCCTTAGAGAACTTTAGTCTAAAAGAGAAGAGATGTTAGACAGTGTGGTGAGTGCCAGCAAGGAAAGAATAGGGGCTGCCAGAGAGGGTGACGGGTATCTGAGTTTAGGGTAGAGGTTCAGAAAAATCCTCTCTGAGGATGACCAAGAAAAGGAGGTCAGGTGGACAGAAGGAGACCTGGGGGAGAAGTATCACCAAGTGCCAATGCCCTGGAATGGGGAGCCTGGGCTCACCTATGTGCAGAAGGGAAGGAGCCAGGAAAGACATGGGCCGACCAGCGCAGGAGACGCCCCAGATGGAAGGAGTGGCACCCTGCAGTAGGACTGCACCGAGAGGGTGAGTGTGGATGAAGGTGAGTCTGGCAGTCTGGGAGCAGGAAGTTGAGAGTTATCTAATGGCTACTGTTTTCTTTATGAAATAGCAGGCCTGGTGAGGCATGAGAGAAATGGGTGAGGTGGTGGCGGGAAACAGCTATTACGGGTAATGGAGGAGGAAGCTGAACTCACTCACCACGCAACCTCACTCTTTTCCAAGTCCTCACAAAGTGACACCCCTACCCCGACAATGGCTTTCTCAATTTCTAGAACTAAAGCCGCAATAACCAGGGCAAGCAGTCCTGGATGCCTTGATGCTCAGCACTGGAAAGATCCTCAGAGATCTCAACTGCTACTCACTTTTACTACTTCATAATTAAGCAATTTACTCAACAGGAAGCAACTGAATGCCAAATATGTGGCTATCAGCCTGTCTCCTCAGGAAGCCCCCATCCACTAGAAACTGCTGAAATCCTCTTCTCAATGATATTCCCCTTGTTAATAAAGTGAGTTCCTTCCTTCATTTCCCTCGCTTTCCTATTCATTTATGTCTGGATATCTTAAACTCATTCAGTTTTTAATAGAGCAAGGCCTGGATTATTTTTCTCTGCTGAATACCCAAGCACAATCACCTATTCATTGGTAAGCAGGCAAAATGGAATCAGTTCCTTAGGAGGTGGCTATAGGCTGGGGGTGGAGGTTCAGCACCCCTGGCACGGAGTCAAGTACGTTCTAAGCTATGATGGCTTAACAATATCCCCAGTCATTTGCTTCTACTTTCACGCATATACACAAATATGTTGGCCTCCAAGGGCTTCTGAGTCTGACTTGATATTTTTTTCAGATTCAGTCCCAAACAAAGTATACTAGTCTCTCACTGCAGTTCAGAATAATGACTTAAAAGTATCTCCCATTACAGCAAATCATGCATAAAGCATCCAAAGGCAATTTTCTTGCAATGCAAACACTGCGAAGAGCTCATGGTGATCTCACACTAAATGGGATAAGTCCACCAGAAGAAAAAAAGAAAAGTTAACTGTAAGAGGAGGAGGGGAAAGATGACTAAGGATAGAGAAGTAAGGTAACTGACTTCTTTACACAGCATAGCTCCCTTCATGTCTGAGTGGTGGCAGCTACGTGGAGGGTTCTAGATCACAGCTAATAACCAGCCCTGCAGGAGCTACCCAGGACACACACACGCAAAACACACAGACACTCACCCTTTATTTCCTGGCAGAAGCTACAATGATTCTATCTGGTTAATAAAGTATTTGCTTAATCTTCCTCAGAGTTATTCAATATCTTACCCTAATTGCTATCCATGTAAAACTCTAGCACCTCAGATCATTTTAAAAGAAACATCAGGGCTTTCTTTAAAAAGCAGAAAGTCCAGACCATTTGTGGCAGATCCGCAGAATGCAAATGATGGGATGCAAATGATGGGAAGGTAGGGAAGGCGAGGAACAGGCAGAAGGGGGCTCTGAACCTCTTCACACTGGAGTTGGCAGGCTGCTTCTACACTTGCAACCAGAGAGCACAGGAGAGAAGATCATGGATGCTGCTAGAGGAAGGTATAATACATACTTTGGGGAGCTGTTTTTCCACTTTCTCCCCACTCCCTTTTTCTCAAAAGAGAGAGAAAACACACGGGGGTTGGGGGGGGGGAGGATGCCAACGTAAGTACTATTCGTAAGTCATACCAAAGTTCACCCTTGGATTCTCTCGCCTTGGTCTCTATTTGCCTTCTAATTTGCCTTTGACTACTTTTGACTTTCAATAAATTGCTCTTATAAAGACTTAGAAAAGCAAAGCATCCATCAGCACGTAGCTCTATCAGAATAGAGGCCACAGCAAGGAAACATTAATCCCCCAAAGCTCCACATCAAGCTTAAAAACAACGCTCCTGGCTGTCATTTTTCATTCCTGACAGCCCCATATTTCCATTAAACAAGCCTCCTTTTTACTGACTATTTCCTTTGCACAGCATAATAAGATAAACGTCAGCTCACAGAGGCGATATTTTGAAACAAAGAGCTTTACTTTGGGAGGGGACTCAGTAGAAGACGGAAGAGGACACGTTTCAAGGGCTCTTCCTGACTGTCTACCAAATGGAGAAATAATGGGGCGCCTGCTGCCAGAGCCGCTATGATCGACTTCAAACTGACCAGTTTCCCAAGAGGCTACTTGACGAGAAAAGTTATTCCACAGTTTCTGACATTCTCCCCTCTTACTCTCTAATTTCCCCCAACCACCTCCACTCCTGTCCCCCTCCCCCTTTACAAGAGGACTTTTGTGTGCGGAAAGTTTCAGGGAACAAAGCATACAAACACTCACGGGCAAATAAACGCCCCAAACTAACACCGGCGCGTAACTGTGTTTTGGTTGGAGCTTTTCCAGCCCTGTCACCCGTCTGTTAGGAGTAAATGAAACCTTTTGCTTTTGCAAAGTTAGAAACAAACTCTCCTCAGTTTCAAACTACCCAAGGCGCCCCCGTCACATCCTTCAGCCCCCAACAAAATGAGCTCGCTGCTGAAAAGCTGGCAATCTTCAGAAGGAAAAAACCCCAACCGACTCCCCACATGAAGATCTTTCACTTCTCGCCCTCACTCGGCTTCCCCTTTCAGCCGGAAACGCCGGCGCTTCTCTTTTCTGAAACCCCTTTTCCAGGACCCTCGGCGCTGAGGGCTGTTCCAGGAGGCCGGGCTTGCGGCTGTGCCGGCGCGGGCGGGCAGCCCTTTCCGCGCGCTCTGCACTCTCCAGTCAACGCGGGGCTCCCCCGTGCGCACGAAGGCTGAAGAGCAGCCTCGAGTGGGCCGGCTGAAGCAGGTCGGACTCTTCCCAGCGCCTTTCCTCCCGTCGCCTCCGCACGGCCGCGGGACGGGCAGGGAGCCCGGACGGGCCAGGGCTGCGCACACTGGGCGCCCACGGGCTGCGAGGGCGCAGGGCGCGCAGAGTGCCGCCGCTCGCTCCGCACCCCGGCCGCGTCGGTGCGGCCCGCTGCCTTCCCCCGCAGCCCGCGCGGGACCCGGCCGCCCCGAGGGACACGGGAACCATACCGTCCTTGGGCTCCTCGCCTTCGGAGCGCATCGTGCCGGGGCGGCGGGCTGCAGGGGCTACGGCCGCTGGCATGGGCGCGGGTCCGCCCGCCAGCCCAGGTCCGCGCACGGCGGGAAACGAAGGGAACGGGAGCCACCGAGACCAGAACCTCCCCGGGCGGGAGGGCCGGCCCCGGTGCAGGGATTTTCAGGGGAAAGTTCTGCAGGAGTGACGAATCGCGTCTCGGCTCGCGGCGGGGTCCGCCCCCGAGCGCGCCGGGCGGGCGGGCGGCGGCGGGGACCTGGCGGGCGGGCGGGGACCTGGCGGGCGGGCGGGCGGCGCAGGTGGGCGGGGGCGGCGCGGCAGACCCGCCGGGAGGCAGGGCCGAGGGGGGACCTGCGGCGAACGCACCGAAATGTGCAATACAGAGGAAGGGGCTCGTCTCAGCGCCCGCTGCGGTTTTACGCAAATAATAAAAGCTTACAGGGTGGAAGGAACGCGCCTGTATCTTTAGGTTAGTTTTGTCTGCGCCTACTGGACTTCCCTTGTCTTGGAGTCTCAGGCATTTTAAAACCGCTGGGTCTTGTCTGTTAGTTTTGCAGGAAAGTAACGCGCATCTTCCACGGAGTTGGAGGGACCACAGCTTCACACGTGGGGGCGGGGGTGGGGTGGGGCTCTGGAAGAACGTGGGGCCGCCTGCGCCCCCTCCCTTTGCACCCGAGAAGCAGACGAGGCCGCAGACTCACCCGGGATAGCCCCGGGCGAGCACTCGCAGGCGACCCCAGCCCGGCGCGCCAGCTGCCCTGCAGTCACCCCAGGCGCCAGGCCCTCCCGCGCTGCTAGCGCCTCGAGCGACAACTCCGGGTTGATTCCTCCAAAAAGCCAAAGGGGGAGGTTTTCAGGCTTTTGAAATGCTGAAAGAATGAAGACTCCGCAGGGCAGGGAGAACAGATCTCGATCTTGCCCCGGGTCTGGCCCAGGGCTCCTACAGTTGGCTGAGAGGAGGCCGCCTTAGCTCTGTGGAGCCTTGGTTTTCCCTTCGGAGAAGTGGGGACAGGAGCTGCCACCCTTATACTGGTCTTTGGGAGACATTTTGTAGAGCACTTGTCTTGCCACCAACCTTAGGCACAAGGTCCTCAAATAACATATCTGAAAGATCCATTTGGAAATTGTGAGGAAAGTTATATTCTTTTAATAAATTTATTTTCCAGCAGCTTACTTTTTCCTCATTTTTCCATTTTATATGGGCAAAAAGCAATAATAGAAGCAGTATGGTAAATTTAGTGACAAGAACGTGCAAAAGACGGGGATTTAAAGCGTCCGTTTACATTCAGTTCTGCTATTAATGTTCTGTTATTTGTATGACCTTAATGCAAATTATTTAACCTCTCTGTGCCTAGGTTTCCTCGTCTGTAAAATGACCATAAAAATAGTATTACTTCACAGATGAAAGAAATGCAAGCAAAAAGTGATTTGAAAACCATAAGTACTACATAGATTATTACTAACTACTGTACCATTAAAAGTAAATTTTTGTAAAAGATACTCTTGGGTTTTATTTCAGTATTGGGTTTGAAAAGAGTGTTTATGCTATTCACAAGCAGTGAATGTTATTATAAATATTAATATAAGGCCTAGATATTAAATCACTTCCTCCTGCTGAGTGACTCTAACATGCCTCAGACCCTACCAGAATGTTGTCTCAATTTCACTGGAAGATCAGGATGAAGAGAGGAAGACATAGCCAGCCAGAGAAGGGAGAAGAGGAGAAACATCTGGAAAACATCAATGTTGTAGAACCTTCCGGAAACTGACCCACCACAAAGGTAACAGGCTGCACCCTTCTGAAAGTCACAGTTAACTTTGTCCTGGGCAGGCACACATCTTGGCTCAGGAGCTGCTGGGATGTACACCTTGCACCGGGTAACCTCAGACTTATGGAGAAACAACCTGAAATGAGGATTACTCTCAACCCAAAGAAATGCTCCCTCACTAGTCACAAGTGGCCTTTCCTGTCCTGCCCAAGTAATCATTCTGCTCCCTCCCTCCTCCCTACACCATCTGTCCTTGCCCTTCCCCACTGAAGGCCAGATGTCCACAGATGTCCACCAGGGGCCCTGAGGGATCGCACCAGGGCACAGACAAGATAGCTTCTGTGGATCTATAATTGGGGTAAAACAACACCTTTTCAAGGTGATGATTATGCAAATCCAGACAACCCAAATTCTGCCCCCCAAGGAAGACTTACTTTCACTCTCTTCTTTCAGAAAGTACCCTCATAAGAAATATTTATTAAATGCCCTTTTGCAAGTCCAGCTGTGCACAAACCACATAAGTGTGTTCAAATACATGTCCTCAACATCCTGCTTATTTTTTTACACGGGTTCACAAAAAGGCCTTTAGCCCAGCTCAGGTTAGCCAAGGAGAACAAGTGCTGAATGAACAGTTCAGGTGCTGCCACATCAGCCTTATAATTGAATTTAAAATCATGTTAGCAGCTAAGTTGATCTTTGAACATTCACCATCATCCTCAGGAAACCTGGAGAGAAACTTCTTTTGTATTTAAATGCAAACCAGCAGTCACCTTGGGGAAGAATGTCCTGATCTAGCTGAAAGAGCAACAACTGTTCAGCTTATTTTAAAAGACCGTATGAGAATAAGGGCACTTTTCAGTCTCCTATATAACCTCAAAGCCATCTGCCATAGGCAAACTACACCGCCCCATTCCTCTACCATGCAACATGGTGACAAAGGGCAGCTGATTTTCCAGGGCTCCCCTGGTCTGAGGCTTCCAGATATATACTAGGTCATCTTGGTTTTGCTGTGCTTTCATTCAAAAGGGGTAAGATACTTTTTAGCCCCAGGGAATAATGCTCCAGTACATCATAATGATGTGTTATCTCCTGTAGGTGAGACCTGTTTACTCTTGTATGTTTAAGAAACATTCCAACATCCTTAGCCTGGCAATATGCATGGAATATGCACTCCAACAATCTATTATATATCACTTGACACAAAATAGCAACTAAGTTAGCAACACTTCTCATTTAATACTAAACTGCATTTACATACTATGTTGAACTCCTACCTTAATAATGGATCCTCTATCTTCTGTGTCAAGATGGAAGACAGAAAAGGCTAGCTAAGATTCTGATGATTTATTCATTCATTCAGGCATCAAGCAAACATTTACATGTGTTACATGTGAAATGGACCCCTCTCACCTGAAGCTTACTGATACTGGTAATTTTGACCACAGACCCAAGTCACCTTGGTTCTAAGGAAGGTATATTAACACCAACTCTCAGTTGAACTTTATCACACGGCAGCAGAAAAATCTATTCCTAAATTATACCCTAATAAAGCTATTTAAAAAAAATTTTTTTTAAAGACCTGGGCTTTTGGGCCTTTGCTTACAGCTGCCCAGATGTCTGTTAAGAACAGGGGAATCAGCAAGTTTTCAGACTCACACAAATGAGAAGACCAGCAGAACTGGGAAGAGAAGGTACAGTTTAATCAGGAGGTATCACATGCTCTGCTCACATTCAAGAATGTTGTTCTCTGCAGTGAAAAACACTAAGCATCTCTGTAAACTATTAATAGTTATGTGCCTACAGCCTCTAGTTCATAAGAACCTCAGGTCACAAAAAATGGTCATTTCACCCTTTTGTCAATATTTCTATTTCTACCCTGCTGCCATGAGGCTGAATCAGCTTCCTTCTATTTGACTTTGAGGCTTTCCTCAACTTTTCTTATATTATTTATATCTGTACCCTTGAAAGTCTTCAAAGATTTCCATGATCCATATATAAAGGTAGATTTTGCTCTCTCTCCTATATGTGGGAAGATCTGTGTTCTCGCTCTCACATGGCTGGGGCCATAGGCTTTGGATCCTTCCCATCATCCTCCGACACGTCTACATTTAACCTTACAAAGTAGAGCTGGACTGAAATGGGCGTCTCTCCACAGCCCCTCCTGGCCAGGGGGGTTTGGTTCTCCTTAACTTAAGAAAATTTTATTTACCAGAAATGTAGAAGAAGATGTTCAAATGACAGTGGAGTCATGTTCCTTCTCAGAAGATTAAGTTCTGTGCCTCAAGTGGCCTTAAGTTTATGCATTGCTGAGTGCAGATGCTCCTTAACTCACAATGGGGTTACAGCTGAATATAAACTCACCGTAAACTGAAACTATACTAAGTCTAAAATGTACTCAACACACCTAACCTACTGAACATCAGCTCGGACAAGCCCACCTTAATCTTAAACATGCTCAGTACACTTACATGGGCATATGGTTGGGCAAAATCATCTAACACAAAGCCTATTTTATAATAAAACGTTGAATATCTCATGTAATTTATTGAATTCTGTATGAAAGTGAGAAGCAGAATGGGTGTATGGGTGCTCCAAATATGGTTTCTTTTTCTTTTTTTTATTTTTTCTTTTCTTACCACCCAATCGTACAAGTAGTAAATATGGTTTCTACTGAATGTCTATCGCTTTCAACAGAATACACATAAAGTCAAAAAACTGTAAGTCAGACTATTGTAGTAAGTCAGGGACCATCTGTCCTGGATGAGGCTGGAGTCCAGGCTAGGGTAGGGCAGAGCCGCAGGAGGGGAAGGCAGCTGAGGGTGCCTGTGGAGATGGGGAGGGAAAGCGCTACTGGTGCTTGGTCCTTGGAGTTTGAAGTCATTGGTAAACCCTCTCCTCAGTCTCCCCGATGACATTGCCAGAAAATTCTACAGCCACTAAGCTCTGGCTGTGAGTGAATGATTCTGAGGGAATGGGGAGAAGTGCCAACACGTGAGATGACCTCACACAGGGAGACAATAATATAATACATCTGGGATACACTTTTCTCCTAGGCTTTCATTGTTTGTTATTTCTCTCCTAAGAAGTCTTCCTCGTTAAAAAGCTTTTTGCAGATGATTAAACACACACTCTCAAAATCAGGTCTGAAAATATTATCTGAAGAATTTATAATCTACAGTCCATCCTTCTTTTATAACACAGTCATCCCTCAGTAACCATGGGGGACTGATTTCAGGACCCCCTCGGATACCAAAATCTACAGACGCTCAAGTCCCTTATATAAATTGTACAGTACTTGCATGTAACCTACGCACATCCTCCCATATGCTTTAAATCATCTCTAGACTGCTTATAAGACCTAATACGATGCTTACACGTTACTTCATTTGCGTGGATTCAACACAGTAATCAGCATGCAGCAAATTCAAGTTTTACTTTTTGGAACTTTGTGGAACTTTTTTACCCCCAAATATTTTCTTTTCTTTTCTTTTTTTGAAACAAAGTCTCATTCTGCTGCCCCAATTAGAGTGCCGTGGCATCGACCTAGCTCACAGCAACCTCAAACTCCTGGGCTCAAGTGATCCTTCTGCCTCAGCCTCCCGAGTAACTGGGACTACAGGCATGCGCCACCATGCCCGGCTAAGTTTTTCTATATATATTAGTTGGCCAATTAATTTCTTTCTATTTATAGTAGAGACGGGGTCTCGGTCTTGCTCAGGCTGGTTTTAAACTCCTGAGCTCAAACAATCCTCCTGCCTTGGCCTCCCAGAGTGCTAGGATTACAGGCGTGAGCCACCACACCTGCCCCCCCCCAATATGTTCTATCTGCAGCTGATCGAATCCACAGATGCGGAATACATGGATATGGCACCCATGAATACAGAGGGCTGACTGTACTTAGCAATACTGCCTTGCATTTACATAGGTTTCATTTAGACTCCCAAATTAGCCCCTGTGGGTCATCATACCCATTTTATAGATATGTGATTAAAGAAAAGGTGGTTATATGATTTGCTCAAGGTCACAAAACTAAGTAATAATGCTCTTTAGACCTCCCGTCTCCTATATCCAGACTTTCCCACTCTACTAAACTACTCCTATAAAATTCAAGTCCTTCATTTTGCAGAGGAATAATTCAAAGATTGCTATAATGGGAGGTTCCCATACAGTTTAAGACAGGCCATGGCTCTATTAACAGCATGGATTGCTCAACTCTCTCTTTTCAAATGCTTTGATCAGAGCCTCAAACTAAAGTCATTCTACTCCTCGTATTCAATGCTTGAAATAAGCTATAAAACCAATAGCTTCTATTTATTCAGATGCATGAAACTATAATTCTTTTTTTTTTTTAATTAAAAGTTCAGTAAGGACCCTAACTAACTAAGCCTCCTCAGATATGATGCTGCTAGCAGGAAAAGAACACCAGACTCAGTCTGGGAGACCTGGGCCTGCTGCCACTGCCATAGCAGAGCAAGCACTGGCTGGTTTTAAACTCCTGAGCTCAAACAATCCTCCTGCCTTGGCCTCCCAGAGTGCTAGGAGATGGGTTTGCTTTGAGATGGGTTTTCTTCCTATTCATCCTTCCCTCATTTTTCCTCTAAAATCGGGCAAGTCATTCAACCTCTCTGCACTTCTGTTTGCACATCTGTACAATGGGGATGATGCCAGGGTAGTTATAAGAACGTGACAGAGCATTGAAAATTATGAAGTACTACCACTTCTCCAAATATTATCATGAAGGACAGATTGCTATAGGAGATTTAGGAGTGTTGGTTAGGAGGCCCTAGATGCTGGCCCTACAGATATTCCAGATAGGTGTGGCAGTTTAATGTATGTGGTCCAGTAATGGAAAGTGAATATAAAAGGGCTGAAATTCCACACTGCACCCATGTTAATGGGGTCACCATGAGGCCAGGCGGAGTGCAGTGGCTCACGCCTATAATCCAGCATTTTGGGAGGCCGAGGCAGGACAATCGGTTGAAGCCAGGAATTCGAGACCAGCCTAGACAACATAGCAAGACCCCAATTCTACAAAAATAAAAAAGTTTAGCCAGGTATGGTGGTGCATACCTGTAGTCCCAGCTACTCTGGAGGCTGAGGTGGGGGGATCATTTGAGCCCAGGAGTTCAGGGCTGGAGTGAGCTATGGTCATGCTGTTTACTGCATTCCAGACTGGACGACAGAGGCTGGATTTTAAAATAATAATAATAATTAATATTAAAAAAAAACATGGGGATAGCATGAGAGGGGGGCCACAGAAGGGATTCACCAGGAAGAAGAGAGGCAGGGTGAGACTGGGGCAGGATGGCACAGTGTCACATCTGACCAGTGCATCCCTAGCTTTCCTTCAGAGGAGTAGCAGGAGGAAAAAGAGATCAGCAGTCACAGTCACAGAAACTCCAAGTAACCTTGGAGGTCATCTACTCTACTCCTCTACCTGGCTGGTGAAGCAATCTCCTAGACAAATCTTCAGCAACCTGAATTCATCCAGAACCTCCTTGATTCCTCTATTAGCAGAGGCGCCCTCCTTAAAAAGACAAGCACCGTTTCCTTCCTAACCACTGGAAAGGTCCTCTATACATTGAACTGAAATTCAAGTCTAAGCGCAGTAATTGCCAAATCGTTTCCACTCTAACCGCAGCCTTTACTCCTTACAGCAAGGAAAAAATTTTGTGACGAGATAAACATAGGTTTTCAACTGTATTTTCTGTTTCAACAACCTAGGGGAGACCCCATCCCATGGGTTGGCTGGCTGTAGCTGCGTGCAGCGTGAGGCAGTTATGCAACTTCGCAGCGCTGGCCACACATCTGTTACTGATTCCTGTGGAGCATTCAGAAGCAAGAGGCTCTGCTTGAGGCAGCCAGTGATAATCTTTCTCTTCAGCGTGCTCACTCCAAGGGGGTGGAAAACAAAGCCAAGCCAAGTCGAGTGATGGCCCCTCCTTGACTACATTTGAGCAGTTCAGGGCTTTATTCAGGTCTCTGAAAAAAATATGAAATTTGGAATCCACAAAGAAAACAGAAACAGTGCTCCGTGTGTGGAATTTGGACCACAGACTCTTGGTCTGATGCCTGTCTGGAAGTCCTATCCACTTCTAGTTGTCATAATTTGATTTTTACATTGAGTTTCGGACATGGGTAGAATCTGTCAAGCTAACCATTGTGCCAACTGGTGACTGTTTGAGAGACAGAAAAGCCTGGAAGAGGCTTTGCCAGGTGAGAGCGGCCAGGGCTGACTCTCAACAGACGAACTCAGCGAGTGGTGAAAACGCAAACTGAAGCAGAACTTATCCAAATAGGGTTTCAGGGGGAAGAGGAGACTATTTTTGTGGAGAGCACTGAAAAGCATGGATCAGAAGTTTTTCTACTTGAATAGGTCAGGCTACAAAACTTAAGTTACTCAGCCTCTTCTTAAAGAAGAGCTGTAGAAATAGGTACTAGTTCTACAAAGTTGTAGATATCACCAAAATGAATGTATTATCTGAGAAACTGCTCATCTGAACAGTGTGCCAGCTTACCTAAAAAAAGGTAACATAATAGTAAGTCCATAAATTTCCTAGTAGAGAGCTAAAATTCACTAACTTTCTCAATCAGATCTATTTCAACAGATTTTTTACTACTGACTTCAGCAATGTCTCATCATATGCCATTTAATTTTCTCAATTTCAACTAAATACAATCAGCCCAAAACAGACAGACAGACAAACTCTCAGGGGTCCTCAAACTCTTTAAACAGGGGGCCAGTTCACTGTCCCTCAGACCGTTGGAGAGTGTGGTGCACATTCCACACATGCGCACCGAGGGCCCAGGACAAGTGGGCTGCTAAGCAGGACAGGCAGCTGCGGCAAAAACACTGGGCAGGGCTGGGCGCGGTGGCTCCCGTCTGCAATCCTAGCACTCTGGGAGGCCGAGGCAGGTGGATTGCTTGAGCTCAGGAGTTCGAAACCAGCCTGAGCAAGAGCGGGACCCCATCTCTACTATAAATAGAAAGAAATTAATTGGCCAACTAATATATATAGAAAAAATTAGCTGGGCATGGTGGCACATGCCTGTAGTCCCAGCTACTCGGAAGGCTGAGGCAGGAGGATCGCTTGAGCCCAGGAGTCTGAGGTTGCTGTGAGCTAGGCTGATGCCAAGGCACTCGCTCTAGTCTGGGAAACAAAGCGACACTCTGTCTCAAAAAAAAAAAAAACACCGGGCAGGCTGGATAAATGTCCTCGGTGGGCTGCATGTGGCCCACAGGCCATAGTTTGAGGACGCCTGAATTTACATTCAAAATGGGTACATCAGCCACCATTCCACCTAATGACTTTATGCTGCAGAGTGAGCATGACACCGAACTGCGGATTTCCTATTCCCTCCACCCTCTAGTCTCCGCACGGCCTCTCACACACTCATGGCAAATGTCGTGTTAAGGCTATATATTGTTTCACAGCAAAATGCCTCTAAAGACAAGCCAACCATATGATCTGGTCCCAAAGAAACAGCAACCTGTTCCAGTGTTTTTTGTTTGTTTTGAGACAGAGTCTTACTCTGTCACCTGGGCTAGAGTTCTATGGCGTCAGCCTAGCTCACAGCAACCTCAAACTCCTGGGCTCAAGCGATCCTTCTGCCTCAGCCTCCTGAGTAGCTGGGACTATAGGCACGTGCCACTATGTGCAGCTAATTTTTCTATTTTTAGTAGAGACAAGGTCTCTCTCTTGCTCAGGCTGGCCTCAAACTCCTGAGCTCAAATCATCCTTCTGTCTCGGCCTCCCAGAGTGCTGGGAGTACAGGGATGAGCCACCACACCCGGCCCCCTGTTCCAGTGCTTACACAGTAAGTCTACTTACTCAATGGGAGATGGTACGTCAGGCTCCAATCTGGCAACTTCCTACGGGGTTTTCAAGGACAATATTGACCCCACACAGTTTTTTACTTTACACATGACTCTTCTGTATAAGAGTTGTCATAACTCTTTGTCTTAACCAAATTGGCACCTTAGAATCTCATGTGTTAGAGCGATGCGGTCAAGAGTTGCTGAAGCCGGGTGCAGTGGCTCACCCAGTACCCACTTCCCTCGGTGCAGGTGCCTTCTTCAGCAACTGGCTCCTGCTACACGTAGTGATTAGCAACCTTCAGCCACCAGAGCCTTCCACTGGCATCCCTCTCAGGTGATTTTGTGGGATCATGCCTCCAGTGAGAAACCTGCCCTTGAATTCCTCAGCATCTTAGAGGGTGGATTTCCAGCAAGTTATGCCAGCATAGCACCACAGTGACTCCTCTGCCATCCAGCGAGCCATGGCAACCATGTCCTCTCCAGCAAGGTCTGGAGTGGAGCGAAGCTTGTGAGGGTGCTCTACATCAGACCCATAGATAGTGGCTGCTCCTTATATCTGCTATCGTCTGTTCTTTAAAGATCTCTCTACTTCCTATTAGCCAGTCCCCATTATAGAGAACATTTCCCTTGTTTAAAACATCTTGTTTTCTTTTTGTTGTTATTATTATTATTTTTATTTTTATTTTTTTTTTTGAGACAGAGTCTCACTTTGGTGCCCAGGCTAGAGTGAGTGCCATGGCGTCAGCCTAGCTCACAGCAACCTCAATCTCCTGGGCTCAAGCAATCCTACTGTCTCAGCCTCCCGAGTAGCTGGGACTACAGGCACGCACCACCATGCTCGGCTAACTTTTTCTCTATATATTTTTAGTTGGTCAATTAATTTCTTTCTATTTTTAGTAGAGACGGGGTCTCGCTCAGGCTGGTTTTGAACTCCCGACCTTGAGCAATCCACCCGCCTCGGCCTCCCAGAGTGCTAGGATTACAGGCGTGAGCCACCGCGCCCGGCCTGTTATTATTTTTAATTCTGGTAAAATACATAGAGCATAAAATCTACTATCTTAATAATGTTTTAAGTGTACAGTTCAGTAGCATTAAGTGCATTCACAGCGAAAGGAACACTCATACACTGCTGGTGGGACTGCAAACTAGTCCAACCTCTGTGGAAAGTGTATGGAGATACCTCAATGAACTAAAAGTAGACCTACCATTTGATCCATCAATCCCACTACTGGGTATTTACCCAAAGGAAAAAGAGACATTTTATATAAAAGACACTTGCACTAGAATGTTTATAGTAGCACAATTCACAATTGCAAAGATGTGGAAACAAACCAAGTGCCTATCGATACATGAGTGGATTAATAAAATGTGGTATATGTATACCATGCAGTATTAGCCATAAAATAATGGTGAACTAAATACCTTTTGTAACAACCTGGATGGAACTTGAGACCATCCTCCTAAGTGAAGTATCGCAAGAATGGAAAAACAAACACCACATGTATTCACTATTAAATTGGAACTAAATGATCAATACTCATGTGTACATATGGTAGTAAAATTCAAGGGAAATCAAGCAGGTGGGAGGGGCGAAGAGGGGATAGATAAAACTACGCTTAAGGGGTACAATGTGCACTATCTGGGTGATGGACACACTTACAACTTTGACTTAGACTGTACAAAAATAATGTAACCAAATGTAACCAAAACGTTTGTACCCAGGTAAAAAAGCTTCAATACACAGAAAGAAAAAAAAAAGTGCAATCACATTCTTGTGCAATCATCACCACCGTCAGTCTCCAGAACTTTTCTCATCTTGCAAAACTGAAACTCTATATCCATTAAAGACTAATTCCACATTTCCAGCTCCTGCCAAACCCTGGCAACCACCTTTCTACTTTCTGTCTCTATGAACTTGACCTATGATTGACTACTCTAGGTAACTTATGTAAGTGGAATAACGGAATATTTGTCTTTTTTTCACTAGCTTATTTCACTTAACATCCTCAAGGTTCATCCCTGTTCTAACATGTCAGAATTTCCATCCTTTTTAAGGCTGGATGATATTTCATTGTTTGAACATTACTGCATTTTGTTTATCCATTCATCTGTATGTGGACATGTGGGTTGCCACCACCTTTTGGGTACTGTGAATAATACTGCTATGAACATGGGCTGACAAATATCTCTTTCAGACCTTTTTTCAATTCTTTTGTGTAGACACTCAGAAGTGGAATTGCTAGATCATACAGTATTTTTATTTTTAATTTTTGAGGAACTGCCATATTGTTTTCCTAGTTAATACTTCTTCATTTTAAAATTTCCTATTCAAATGACTGTGTAGTTTATCTCCTGATTGGACCCTGCAGTGCCCCACAGGTGTACACATTCCAGTAGTAAATGAAGAAGGAAATAAAAATATTATTTTTTATCATTCAATTTATATGTATTATGTTTTTCACATGATGACAAAGTTAGTAGTATATAAATACTTACTAGCTGTTTGGACCTAAGCACTTAATAAATGGAAATGTTAGGTGTTTATTCTAGAAATGACATGAAAAAAATTACAGAAACACTAAGGGTACCACAAGCCAAGAACATTTGAGAAGCTCTGCTCCAGCCCACTTATTTCCAGCTGCCATGAGTACCTGTCTGCTTGGATGGTTCCTTAGACTTGCCTTGAGAAGGGAAATCCCTAGTAAGTTTTCCTCGCTTAGACATTGGTGGCTAGAAACCTTATGATTATCATTAACTTATGCTATTCTGTCTCCCCTTATTTCTAATCTCACATCAAAATGTTTCCTGGAGAGGCATTTTTCTTTTTCTTTCTTTCTTTCCTTTCTTTCCTTTCCTTCCTTCCTACCTTCCTTCCTTCCGCATGTCTTTTTTTTTATTACCTCATTTTATGGGGGTACAAATATTGTTAGGGTCACATGTTACCTGGGCTAGAGTATCATGGCATCAGCCTAGTCCACAGCAACCTCAAACTCCTGGGCTCAAGCAATCCTCCTGCCTCAGCCTCCCGAGTACCTGGGACTACATGTGCCACCATGCCCAGCTAATTTTTTCTATATATTTTTTTAGTTGTCCAGCTAATTTCTTTCTATTATTAGTAGAGACAGGGTCTCACTCTTGCTCAGGTTGGTCTTGAACTCCTGAGCTCAAACAATCCTCCCGCCTCGGCCTCCCAGAGTATTAGGATCACAGGCATAAGAAACCATGCTTGGACTGTAGGCATTTTTTTCCTCCAGTCCTGAGGCTGTCAGTCAAGCCATCATCTCTAGTTGGCAGTACCTAACAGATTTTAAGCTGGTTTCCCTTAAACAAGACCACAGGTTGAAAATTCAAATGCTCACTGAGGAAATACAATAATCCATATGTGCCACAACAGTTGGCTCCTTCTGTCAATTGTGGGCTGCACCCATGGAGGTAGCACAGATGGGACGGCTGTGGGTGAGGCCCCAACCCCAGGATCCTGCTGAAATACCAACCTCTCTCTCCTAAAGAAAGCAATGGCAATGCAAGCGACTATGAATGACGCCACTAGAAGTAAAATCATGAATGTGCACCCCTCCGACACAGATATAAGTGGTTAGAAAAGTAATCCTTCAGAAACTTTGACACTTGTTCTCATTAACTGGAAATTACTTGAAAGAACCTAACGATAAATCATGACATCTTGTGCAGCCACAATGTGGGGGCAGCTGCTGCTGCTCTATTTTTTTTTTTTTTTCACTGTTACAGCCTCTTTTTACCCCTCCCAAGGCCAGACTCAACTCCTCTGTAAAGCCTACTGAAGCCCACAGTGGACATAAACTTTTACAGCGAACTTCTACTCTACTTAAAGTTGATCATTTCAATGTTAGTTGTCTTCTGAGGCAGATCCATAAGCTATTTAAAAACTTGTGTTTGTGCCCCTTTCTAGAGAGTATAACACATGTTGGACACTTTGAAGGCATTTATATAACTAATAAGCATTTAATCATCTCATAATATTGAATTATGACAACATGTAAGAATAAGTTTAATTTCTCCCTACCTGAAAAGTGCCTTACAAGGACCCAAGTACATAAATATCTGTTATCTTCAAAGAAAGAAAGCAAGACAAGAAAATTTGCATGGCATCCAGAGAACTGAGGCTAGCAATCTGCAACAATCCATAAACCTATCAAGTTTGCAAAAATTCTGTCAGAAAAGGAGCCAAGAAGAAAATAATTCTGACAGCTGCAAACCTTCTGTTTTACAACATGCACAGAATGGATGCACTTCCTTCAACAGCCTCATAAACAGAGAGTGCTGAGCAAATGCAAACATCCCTAGTAGAAGTCCACCAGATTCTAGACTTCAACTAATGGACTGTGCTTATCTTTATAGAGGTACCCTATCAACCACCTATCAACCCCGCCACAATTGTCTTAGGAGCCATTAATAAGATGGATTGAACAAAATTCCATTTCAGTTGATGGAATTTCCAGGGCCAGCAAGATACCAGCAGCAGCTGCCCACTTTAAAAAAGCAGCAACCTCACCATCTTCAGACTGGAAACTTTGTTTCCTCTAAGTTAAGAACTAACATCCGGCACTGGACCACCTGAATATATATACTAATAAATCCCAGATGGGAATTCCAGACACCTCTTTACTCAAAGCATGAATTTCTCTCAAGTGATAAACATTCTATTAAGCAAGTCTCTTAGGAGCACACTTCCTCCCTCAGAGACTGTTTTCATTTACAACAGGCTGTGTTTTCTAAAGCCAATTTGGGATCCATCATTGTACAATGTGTAATTAATTTTGCCATCTGCTTTTTTTAATGGATGAAATTAATCTGTGAATGTAAAAAGGTAGCAGCACCTTGGTTGTCTGAAATATCTTGTTACCTGGGCCAGAGGAAGAAAAAAGTATACCACTTGACCACAGCCCCAAATTCTGAATAACCCAGTATAGAACCAAACAATTTATATGATTACATTAAGCTATGTCTCAATATCATCAGCAATAGCAAGTATAATTTATCAAGCACCTACTACATGTTAGGTATTATGTTAGGCACATTTTAGAACACATCTCTACTCTTACTATATCTCTGCAAGGAGATGTTGTCTAGCTCATGAAGTACTTCTGCAAACATTGTCACCAATCCTCATAACAACCCTGTAAGGAAGAAATCTTAGGTGTTACTGACTCTACTTGCTGCTGCTGCTTCTTTTTTTTTTCCTACTTGCTTCTGATAAGGATATAGACGCTCAGAGAAATTAAGTGGCTGGCCCATGGTCACCTAGCTAGGACTGAGTGTGAGCTGAGACTACATGTGGGTCTTCTGACTTTATTCCATGATATTTTTTCCCTACACTATAGTATCTCTGGTTGAGCAGAGTACAGATTATTATATTAATACTTCAAGGAAAATCCCTCTTATGCCTCAAGAGAACAGGGAATAAGAGCAGCAAGGGAGGTCAGAGGGCAAAGCTGACTGGAAGGCTCTGAGCTTGGCTGAATTGGGGAAAGAGGGGGGCAGACATTACTAGAAAAGAGGAAGTGCAGAGAAGGAAGAGGTGCCGCCCAGGGTGAAGGCGAGGAGTTGCACTTCACACATCTGAGTCTGAGGTCTGAGCCGGGCAACTTGATGTGGGGTGAGGTTGAGCTCTTCGATCGGATCTATTTTCCACTTAACCAGAGTTCTCCCAGGGAGTGGCAGGGCTCCTATAAAGCTCACAGTCTTTGATGAAAGTATTTCTAAAACCAATTACATGGAGCAGGTGTCCTCAAACTAAGGCCCGTGGGCCACATGCCGCCGGCCTAGGACATTTATCTGGACCACCAGGTGTTTTTGCTGCCGATGCCTGTCCTGCTTAGCAGTTGACTCGTCCCAGTCCCACAGTGCGCACTCTCCAACAGTCTGAGGGACAGTGAACTGGCCCCCTGTTTAAAAAGTTTGAGGACCCCTGACATAGAGTATCTACTCTTTACTACACAAAAGCTTTAGAACATACTTTTTGTTTTTGATGAAGTAGACTATTGATTAATCATACTGTCCTATATCATAGATACAAACCTACTTTTTTGCTCACTCAACCTGCCTAACAAAGTCGTCCTTTTTCATTCTTTACACCACTCAACAATTTCTGCCCAATTTTAAGCAACAAGAAGATGCATATGATCAAGATTTCACATTCTTTTTAAGCGTTCTGGAAACCCTGTCCCAATACATAGTAGAGCTACAGAATAGATGTAACTTCCTTAATATAGTGGAGTCATGTTTTCAGAGGTGAGGGGAGGGACACTGGGTTCTAAAATGTGAAAAGTGAAATTGCATATAGTTAAAATTACATTTAAGATTCCTTAAATGACCCAGAAAGTTCCGTATTGTCTACATGGTTCTGTTATCTACACAATACCATCTTGGAGCCTGTAGAGGGCTCCTGGGAGCAGGCCTTTTAAAAGGCACACATGTCTGGAAGGCTGTGGTCCAAGGCCATTTTTGCTGCCATAAGTGGGTCTCGGGAACCAAAGAGAGCACACAGCTCTTCTTAAAATTGAAGGTGTTTATGCCTGGGATGAAACTGAACTCTTCTTGGGTAAGAGATGTGCTTATGTCTACAAAGCAAAGAACACCACAGTGACTCTTGGCGGCAAGCCAAACAAAACCAGAGTAATCTGGGGAAGGTAACTTGGGTCCGTGGAAACAGTAATATTATTTGTGCCAAATTCCAAAGCAACCTTCCTGCGAAGGCCCACTGGACACAAAATCTGTGTGATGCTGTACCCTTCAAGGATTTAAACTAGGCCGGGCGCGGTGGCTCACGCCTGTAATCCTAGGACTCTGGGAGGCCGAGGCGGGCAGATTGCTCGAAGTCAGGAGTTCGAAACCAGCCTGAGCAAGACGCCGTCTCTAAATAGAAATTAATTGGCCAACTAATATATATAGAAAAAATTAGCCAGGCATGGTGGCGCATGCCTGTAGTCCCAGCTACTCGGGAGGCTGAGGCAGCAGGATTGCTTGAGCCCAGGAGTTTGAGGTTGCTGTGAGCTAGGCTGATGCCACAGCACTCACTCTAACCTGGGCAACAAAGCGAGACTCTGTCTCAAAAAAAAGAAAAAAAGGATTTAAACTAATGAAAAGTAAATAAATAAAAGTGAATTTGTGCTCTTGAAAAAAAAAAACTGTATTAGTTACTCTAACTCTTAGTCTGTGTTTCTCTATAGTTGTCAATCAGATATTCAAGTTCTTCCTCCATAATGATGATTAACTCATTATAGCCCACTTGCCTGGTCTCTGGAACAGCGTAATTCTCATTCTGTTGATGGTCAGAAACTTTAAAATTCATCTACTCCATACACTTCATCAACAGGGAGCCATGCAATATAAGCAACAAGTTACTGCCTGGTAGTGAAATGGCTGAATATAAATGGCCAGGATTTCCTGACAATCTTCTTCCTCGGGGCCAGATGTCACTTTTCATGGCAGCATCTACTGTCCCCTCTGTAGCTTCTAATTGCAGGTCCAAGGGGACTAGGGAGAACCAGAGGCTGTGGAGGAAACCAGGGATTCAGTGTCTGCTTGAGAGGAAGCTGCAGATGTCCCTGTGCAGATCTCATCTTTGTTTATGTATTTCTTCATTCTGTAAACATTTATTGAGCACCTACTATGTGTGGGTAGAAGGTAAATGGTGAAGATACAGCAGCCATGGTAACTGCCCTTGCAGAGCCAGTTAGGGGTGGGGGTGGGAGGAGTTGGGGAAGGCTACATATAAATACTAGTTAAAATATAGTACGATAAGCTCATTAGCAGAAAGGTAGGAGGTGCTATGAAAGCTCATAGAAGTACCTCAGTCACATCTGGAGGAGGCAGTCATGGAATTATGCCAGCAAAGGAAGGGGAGGGGCAGGAGAAAAGAAGGAAGAATGGAACCAGGTAGAGAATAGCTGGTCAGAAAGGAAGGCTGAAGGAAAGACCAGTGGCTATGATGGCTAGGCGGCCACCAGTGATTCTTCCAGGAAGAGGACTTAGTAACATGCCTAGAGATAGAAGCCAAATTGCAAGGGGTTCCAGAATAAACCAGTGTTAAGAAAGCAGAGAAAGCACGGGTGGACTGTTCATTCAAGAGGCTTTCCTGAAAGAAGGCAGTGGAAAGAGTGCCCTGAGGAGAAAGCATTATCAAAAACCATGAGCTTAGCAAAGTTTTAATTACACGGCTTTGAGGAAGGAATATTTAAATTCCCATAATTCCCCCTCTGGCCAACACCAGACACAGGGAAGCTGGGTGCCATCAATCTCTAACAAAAATATATTTGCAAGAATTTACATGGACTCTGACATAAGTTTGAATACTGTAAAAAAAAAAAAAATAAGGATAAACTCAAAACTCCCTTCATGCTCAGCAACAGGTGCTGGGCCAGCAGGTCTGACCTAAAGTGGGTGCCTGGGAGGCTCCCAAGACCCAAATTATCCTCTTAGTAGTAAAGGAAATACCAATTTGACGAGGCGGTCCTTTGGGTTAAACTTTGCTGATTTCTGTTTTACTATCAGGTTCTTTTAAAAATACAAGTCCCTTGGAGGAAAGGCCTGTGAGGACTTATTATCTAAGCATAAGTGAATTCCCTGGTTTCTTTGTTCCTTCACAGCAGAGGGGAAGTCTACAGAGCACCCTCGGTAGGAAGCAGAGATGCAGAAATTAACAGTGTGAACAGGGTTGGGAAGAGAATGAACACAAGCCTGTCCTACTCCCAAGGACTGTCCTACTTGCCCTACTCCAAGCCTGTCCTCCTACCCTGGCCACTAACCCGATGCCTGCCTACGACCAAGAAAAGGCAAAGAAGATTGAATATACCCAGTAGACAACTTGCAAAGCAGACATGTAAGTTTCAAATGCTTGGGGTTCCTTATCCTCAGTGATGCAAATTTTTTAAATGATGCAAAATACTCAAAACTGTTTTGATTTAGATTTCCATCTCTGCTTCTCTAAAGTGATTCAGTCTCCAAAGGCCAGGAACCAATAAATGACTCTCATGAGGATATGATTTCTTTTGAGGTAATTCCAATTTGTGGGTGAAAATTATGGTAGCCTTTGTATCCCAGAGGTAGACAGTATTCTAATCTAGAGTAAAAGCTGAAATCAATTATAAGAATGAAACCATAAAAGGCTCACATCTATAAAAATCTCATTATCTCTGACAGTGAACAAACACAGCAATGCAATAATAGGTAAAGTCGGTTGGCTTATAGCCCAAAGCTCATAAACTGGTGGCCTTAGGTCTGAATCCAGCTCATAGGGGAGTTTTCTTTGGCCAGGTAAGTTTTATCTTTCATCTGAACTTGCATGCCTTTAGATGGGACCTGTGCTCTCTCTAGGTTTGCCACAGGCCTCATGACTCTCTATTGTTTACACGGAGCACTATTTATACATTCATATTACTCATCTGGTTCCTGTAGGCATTTGAGTTTGGGACCATTGATTTATACAGGCTAACATTAAAAACAAATTTCAAAATTAAATTAAAAAGCAACCTCTCTCATAGGTGGAGTTCTAGTGCCAACCGTTTCAGAGCAGGGCACTGGTGGGTTATTGAGCAATAGGATCACTAAAAAAAAAAAACAATAAACCACAGCAGTGTGCAACACCAGTGTAATCAGACTCTTAAAAAAACAGAAAACCAAAAACACCAGTGAGGCCCACCAGTCCTGGATAAGAGGTAACCATGGCTTGGAAACCACTTTCTAAGAGGAGTACAAGCCACTGTCTGAGCTAGCCTCATGTGCACTGCTTCCATATATCCCCGATATCTGCATGGCCCAGAACACAAGCCTGGCAGCCAATCTCCAATTCTGGTTTGGCAAAAGAAACAAGCCCTCTATTCAGTGAGCTCTGGCCATAAATGCCCTGTGATATCCAACTAATAACACTCTACTTGCAGCAATTCATACCCGGTGCTCAGCCAGTCCAGCCACTTGGTGGCTATTTAAGACATTTGTAGCAAGCGCTACAGAAACTGTGCCGTCCCCTGTCTGTTCGCGTGTCCTGACATGGAGGGCTTAAGTCCCCACCCACACCCCCACCTCCGTTCCACACGACACTTCCTACCACACCCTGCACAGAACCCAAGAATCAGAAAGCTAACGCTCAAAGGAAGGTTTTGATTCCTCAAACTTGGGTCATGAGTGAGAAAGCAGATCATCTTAACAGGAATGAGAAGTAAATCTCCAAGATCTCCACTGTGGCCTCCGGAGCTCAGGGCTCCTCTCCAGCTGCCAGCCTCCTCCCAGGGGCAGCGTGCCGGCAGACACTGCGGTCCCCTGCGGCCTGGCCCAGGCTTCCTGGATCTGATGCCCGTGCCCCACGTGGGCCGCCTAGCTCACTCAGTTCCTCGGGAGGGTTTGGGTGGAAGCCCACAGAGCAAAGGGCCCCTCTGCTCCGGCTGGCCCTCCGTGCATGCGTGTCCCTCAGGGATGTGGCGGGGAAGACTGGCTGGTTGGGGACAAGGCTCCGGAGTTTGGGATCTTATGACCCAGCCAGAGATTTCATCTAAAAGATAAACGGGCACCTCCTCTGCCCCAGCTGACTTGCCACAAAGTGGCATTTTCTTGACTCCCTGTGCCTTTCACTCTCTCACCAGCCCCCTGAATGCTGCCCCCACCCCGTCCCCTGCCCTGTCCTCTGCCCTAGACAGCCATCCTCCCAGGGGACTAATCTGCTTCAATAAAGCTCCATATAACTGATTGCTCTACTTTGTTTATTTGTCTGTAGCTTCGAAAGCTTTACATTATCCGGAGCCCATTTGTTTCAATTAAAATAGATAAAATAATCAAATATGGTGATTAAGGTCATAGCTATAAAATGTAAGGGCATTCTTTGTGGGAACCTATGGCCTTATTATTTAATTTTTAAAGAAAAATCATGTTGGACTTCAGTGTTTGATAGGGACATATAATTACCATAAGTTGAAGACCTGTCTATAATTAATTCTCTCTACTTCTTATTCTCATCGTCCAGTGCTTACCAGATCAGAGCTGCAGTACCTTGGAGGTGCTTCATTGACTTTTGAGAATTTCCCATTGTGATCTGCAGTGCCGCTGTGGTTCACAGAGTCTGTGCTTTAGCTCTCCCGACAGCACCTGACGGTTTCACCGGGGGCTGGTATTCCCATTCGCACGGTCCCATCGCCTTGCCATACAGTGACTGGTTTAGGCACCCCAAGCTTGAGCCAATCATCGCAGCAGATGCCAGAGCCAATAAACTCGCATCTAAACCTTTGCTAGGGGCTTCTGGAAAAGGTCACTTGCTCTTCTGGCAGAGCCACCAGAAGCCAGTGCTCTTGCTCCTTCTGGATGGTGTGTGTTGGATATGAAATCTAGAATTGCTGCAGAATTTTACTACCATGAGAGAAGCCAGTTCAGGATGAAGGTCAACCACAGAAGGCAGATGTGAAAGCAAATGGGTTCTCGACGTCACTGGACTGCTGAATCAAACTTTGTTCCAGTTGTATGAGCCAAGAAAAAATTCTGTTTTGCACAAACCAGTCTAACCTAAGGTTTCTCTTTCTTGTACAGTAAAAGCCACAAGTGATGGAGTACCCTGGGCTGCTGAGAAGGAGTAGTGCCTGAAAATTCCTAACTCCTGCTGGTTTCACCGCATTCCCAACACCTAAAGGACCGAGGGTGAAGCAGCCCAAGGATGCCCAGGTGACCAACTCCTTTGCCCCATCTCTTCAAGCCTGCTGTCCACCAAAGGCCAGAGGCTGGCCTGGGAGCCCCCTCTCCAGCAGGGCCAACTCTGGCCTGTCCGATGACAGTGACAGCAGAGAGCAGAGTCCCCAGGCTGGGGAAGCGTGGGTGGTGCTGAGAAGCCTCCGTGGCACAGATCGGGTAGGGGCCTGTGAAGAGGACCTGGTCGCTCACCCTCCTCCCTCCGCTCACAGCTTGGTGTTGGGTGCACCTCCCGGATCGACACCACGTGGGAATATCCTGTCCTACTGACGGTGGCCTCCTCCCCGACGGGGGCAGAAAGGCCAAGACCTGTAGGGTGGGACAAGGTGCAGGAAGTTGTGTTTGCATCAAAGCTCCAAGAGTGAGGTCAGGTCTGCCCCAGGATTTCCCCCAGGAGCTGCAGGTGTGGTAAAGAGCTCAGTAGCACTTGCAGGTGGAAACTCAAGAGTTAGCAGGAGAAAGGGCAGATCGCCATGAGGAGCACTAGTCTATTAAGATTAGGCCAGATTTTTGCCTTAGAATGTGTTCCAAGTCCGCTTGGGGCTCAACACACAACACACTGCATTTCTGTGCTTCCACTTGGCAGCCTTGCAGTGGAAACATTGAATCCCAAGAGACCGACTTTCTGGAAGCAGGGAAATCGGCTAGGGTTTTAATTAGGTTCTCTTCCGTGGCACCTTTAACTAAACCCTCTCACTCTCCACCTCCGAGGTGCAGCAAGTACTGTGATGTGCCTGCTCAGACGGCAAGCTGGGACTACAGCCACGTTTCCTGTCGAGTTCTCTGATGGCCTGGGGCTCGTGGCAGCCCCCACGTTAATACCTGCATTTCTGCATGTGCTTTGCTGTCCTATTGGTTCTAAGTTTTGATAATGAACTTTCCTCCAACAAGTACTGATTTTTAGGTTCTCTCCAAAACCAGCTCAGAGAGCTCCCCCAGGAGCAACATGCTCCTAAAAATAGAAACCAAAAGACCACAGAGGTCTGTGCCCTCAGGCTCTGGTGACAGGCAAAGAACTTTACTGAAAAAAGAATTGATTTCCAAAAAATACAAATCAATGCTAACCCTAATAGTTCAAGCTGATGGGATTTCAGAGCTAATTTTTATACACAGCATATACAGATGAACATAGAAATCACCTCCGTTAGCAAAAAAAAAAGTGCTATACAAACAAACAAATGCACAATATGATGACGATGTAAATCTCGCACTACCTATAAGGGGAGCTCAGGTTTAAGAGGACAGGAAAGAATGAGGCACGAGAGAGTTCAGGATGAGTTTCCTTCACAAGACGCAAATGCTTCATGTCACTTTGTCCACTGGATATAGGCCATGAGACGATTAAACAAGAGGAGACGATGCAAGTGACAGCATAAAGTCATTTTCTTCTATACTTAGCACTGGTCTGACCTTCATCATAAAGTGGAATTAGAGGATTTGGCCTGTGTCCAGAGGACAACGGTCATAAGATCTAAAGGAGATAGAGGGGAAAAAAATAAAAAAGATTTGAGCTGGTTCAAAGTAAAGCAAGAAGACAAAGAGTATTGGCCAAAAGTTGTCCAGGTTAAGCTGTGTTTGGTGACAACAAGTTTGTACTCTCTCCTCAACTGGTAATCCTGTTTTCAAACTCATTTTAAATAACATTTAATACTCTCTTACTGTCATGGTGAGGGTATGATACTGAGAACTGTGATCAAATACCTTAGGACTGCAGAAATTTTATCTTGTGTTAATTATATCCAAATAGCTTAAAAATGAATGCAGACAGGGAGCAGAGGAGGACTTTAGGAGACTGTAGGTTCTTGTACTTAAGAGCTGATGGATAGAGGAAGAGTGGGAAAACCCAAAGGATTGATCTCCATACCGAACGAAGGAAGGCAGTATTATTCAGCAGAGTATTCCTCTGAGGTAAGAGGTCTGATCCTTGCTGTGCTTGTCATGGGGACTCTGTAGGCCAGCAGGCGGACAGCTGGGGTGAGCCACTCTGAAATACGGCTGCTGGAGGAACCCAGGGCACGTTGCTTCCTCTCAGACCACCACACGTGGAGGTCTGTGCCTGCGTGAGCTCACGCAGCCCACCGGGCAGGCAGGGTGGCAGAAAGAGTGCTGGAGCCAGGACCCAGGTTTCCATCCCAGCTCTAGCACTATGAAGCTGGATGACCGCAGACACCTGCTCTAATCTCCTTGGCCTAAGTTTCATTTGTAAAACGAGAAGTTTTGACTAGATCAAATGGCTTCTCATCCCATGCCCAGTACAAGTCAAATTCATTCCAATCGTCCACAAGTTCCCCACAGTCTGGTCCCTCCCTACCTCTCTGACTCCTCTCTCTCTCTCCTATCAGCCTCCTTGCTGTTTCTGGAACATACCAGGCCCATTCCCACCTCAGGGCCTGTGCAGCTGCTTGCCCTCATCTGGAATGTTCTGCAGAGTATCCACCTCTGGCTACCTCACACCTCTCAGGTGAGTCTAATATCACTTTCTCAGTGAGCATTTACTCACAATTGCAACCACCATTACCGACAGCCCACCAAACAATCCCGATATGCCTCTTTGGCTTAAAATTTTTTTTTCCTATAGGTTGGTGCAAAAGTAATTTTGGTTTTAGCACTGTTGACATTTGCCATTTGATATTGAAATACATTCTTAAATAAATGTGGTTATGTTATACATCATTTTAACGCACATTTCTCATTCTATTTTTTTTTCCTAATGACTTATTACTTGCTGTTTATTTTATATTTATTTTAGACTATGGAAATGATGTCAGACAAAAAGCAAATTTGAGTGATTTTCTTATTCAAGTTCAAAATGGGTCACAAAGCACCAGAGACAACTAGGGACATCAACAATGCATTTGGCCCAGGAACTGCTAACGAACATAGAGTGCAGTGGTGGTTCAAGTTCTGCAAAGGAGACAAGAGCCTTGAATATGAGGAGTGCAGTGGCTGCCCATCAGAAGTTGACAAGGACCAATCGAGAGTAATCATTGAAGCTGATCCTCTTACAACTACACAAGAGGTTGCCAAAGAACTCAACGTCCACCATTCTATGGTCATTTGGCACTTGAAGCAAATTGGAAAGGTGAAAAAGTTCAATAAGTGGGTGCCTGTCTTTTTGAAGTGTCATCTTCTCTTTTTGTACTCGACAACATCGAAATATCTCTTGATCAGATTGTGACGTGCGAAGAAAAGTGGACTGTACATGGCAACCAGCGACAACCAGCTTAGTGGTTGGACCACGAAGCATCTCCAAATCACTTCCCAAAGCCAAACTTACATGAGAAAAAGTTCATGGGTCACTGTTTGGTGGTCCGCCACAGGTCTGATCCACTACGGCTTTCTGAATCCCAGCATTCCATCTGAGAAGTAGGCGCAGCAAATAGATGAGATGCTCTGAAAACTGAAACACCCACAGCCGGCAGCGGACAACAGAAAGGGCCCAGTTCTCCACAACACCACCTGACCACACGTGGCACAACCAAGGCTTTGAAAGTTGAATGAATTGGGCTACGAAGTTTTGCCTCATCCGCCACATGCACCTGACCTCTTGTCAATCAACTATCACTTCTCTGAACATCTCCACAACTTTTTGCAGGGAAAATGTTTCCACAACCAGCAGGATGCAGAAAATGCTTTCCAAGAGTTCACAGAATCCTGAAGCACGGATTTTTTTACACTACAGTAATAAACAAACTTATTTCTTGTTTGCAAAAATGCGTTGATTACAATGGCTCCTATTTTGATCCATGAAGAATTGTTTGAGCCTAGCTATAACAAATTCAAATTCATAGTTGGAAACCGCAATTACTTTTGCACCAACCTAATAATATTTATTTGTTGTTTGTCAGCTCTCCAAGAACAGGGATTTCCACCTGCTTTGTTTACTGCTGTATCCCCAGTCCCTGGAAGAATGCCTGAGATATAACAGCAATTCAGTAAGTATCTGCCGAATGGGAATGTGCGTGGATGAGTGGCAGGGAGGGCAGACCTTCTCAGTGTCTGAGGTCTGAGGTCTGTGGGCTGTGGTGCCTATGGGCAGAGGGCTCTCTCTGCCACCAGGATGGACTCTCTGACCTCATGAAAAACAAGCCAACCCAAGTGAATCCTAAAGGGCCCGGGGCCATGTGTGTGGTATGCTTTCACTCTGCTGCAGGACTTCTCAAGTGCTGCTTCCTGCATGCTCGTGCACTGAGCTGATGGGCCATGCACACCCTGCACTCTCGGCAAACAGTTAATACTGTGGCGTCCAAACGTCTATGAGAAATTCTTCGTATTGGCATTCAGCTCCGTATTTCTAGAGTCTAAATTAATATAATTTGGGGGAAGCCAGTTGCATCCATCTCCTCTCTCTAATTTGTCATTTAAAATCCCTGGGGAAAAGAGAAGTTAAACGTTTCCCTACTGCCAAGATGTCACACTATCATTTATCCTGAAGTGCAATCCCACATGCATTCCAGCCAGTTCCACTAGATGGCAACATGGTCAGGATATGCTGGTATCTGTGAGTGAAATTCACCAGGAACATAGAGCAGAGAAGTTCCCAAAGGCCACTAGACCACTCTGGTTCTCTGCTTGGCCCTCACCCCCTAGCCTCCCCTTCACTTCTAGCCTGGCTACTTTCAATCTGCTCTCACATGGCTCATGCTAACCCCATGAATGCATGTGACTTAATCACTCCAGCCTTGGAAACTCTACAGATACTTCTTTCTGCCAAAGTACGTTATTTACTCTCCCTTTGGAACTCTACCCAAAACTCACTTCTTCCACAAAACCTTCCCAAGCAAACCTGGCTATGACTCCAACTATATATACGCCATGATATACAGTCACAGACACATATCTAATTTTATACATTGGATTGAATGTGTGTGTGTGTGTGTGTATATATATATATATATATAGAGAGAGAGAGAGACAGAATCACATGTATAGCTCTGGGCATCCGGTAGAGAAATGTGCATTTAATATAAATGATGTACAGGTAAGCACATTTTATACAAGAGAAGTCATGATTTTCTGAAATAGTATTTATTGGCTGCCAAGGGACCAGTTAATAAGCCAAGAGACTAGATATACCAACACCCAACTATGTCTTCCAATTTCTAGTTTTATTCTAGCATTCAATTTAAGCTCCACAAAGTCTTTTGAGCATAAAAATTTTAGACAGGCCGGGCGCTGGTGGCTCACGCCTGTAATCCTAGCACTCTGGAAGGCCGAGGCGGGAGGATTGCTCGAGGTCAGGAGTTCGAAACCAGCCTGAGCAAGAGTGAGACCCCGTCTCTACTATAAATAGAAAGAAATTAATTGGCCAACTAATATATATAGGAAAAATTAGCCAGGCATGGTGGCGCATGCCTGTAGTCCCAGCTACTCGGGAGGCTGAGGCAGCAGGATCGCTTGAGCCCAGGAGTTTGAGGTTGCTGTGAGCTAGGCTGACGCCACAGCACTCACTCTAGCCTGGGCAACAAAGTGAGACTCTGTCTCAAAAAAAAAAAAAATTTTTTTTTAGACAAACTTAAGCAAATATTATGAATCAACTTAGACAAAAGTATATACAATGTAACTTTAAAGGCTATTTAAAATGCTCTCTTTATTTCAATCCTTGACTTTTTAATTTGTCTTAAAAATAAAACTAAGTCTACTTGTAGAAGCAGTAAGCACGGCTAAAACCAAGCCCAAGAGATTATTCTAAAAGTACAAAAGGCTTTATACATAAGGTAAAATTACTTTATGGCGGGTAAAGAAAATGGCAACAGTAATATTCTGACAATTACCCAATGGGAGAACAGAGATAAATACTCATGTGTTTACTGGTCATCCCACGGTGGTACCATCACTGTAGACCACTGGGAACCAGAGGTGTCCTATAGTTAATAAGTGCATGGAAAACGTAAAATGGAGATTTTGGGTAAAAAAGCTATCCAGTCTTTTCAGACCCCCATTTCTGAAATATTTTAATCCTTCACTTGTTTACAAATGAAATATGTGAACTTCAGGTGCCATTTTTTCCACCCACAATACTCATAGCTCCCTCAGCTGAACACTGGCTCCCCACGCCCAGGGCCACAGCGAAAGAAAAGTACTGATTTGCTGAACACAACCACTGTAAAGCCACAGCCAGATACTATTCTCTTGTGGACAGCAACGCCATGTTACTCAGTCACCTGAATATTCTGCCAGATTCCAACAAAGATATCACATCCAAGACATTCTGAAGGCAGTTTTAACTCACCAAGCTTTAGCATTTTCTTCCTCTACTCAGTCAGAAGAACAATCCCACAGAGTGTTGGTTGAGTCATACAGACTTGAGGAACAAACGCGGCCACCCTGTTGATAAGTTTGCTATGGCGCCTGTATCACCTTCGGGAGACTCAGTCCTGCCCAAGAATAACGTAAAATGATTTATACCATCCTTTTGAAAAATCCACCACGAGCTTCCCAGACAAATGCACAGAAGGCACTGGTCAGCAACAGTCACTTTAAAAGTTGTCTTGCTTGTTATTCTGGAAGCAGAGTTTCGTCACTTGTAGTGGAATACATTATGTAGCCTTTAACTATGAGTCCAGGGAGGGCTCCACGTCCACAACAGGGACAGACTGGTCGCTGCCTGCACCTGTAACCCATAAACTACGACCTTACAAGAACACAGGATTACCTGTGATAGGCAAACAGGAGATATTTTCAAAATCAAGCAGAAACAGGAAGTCTAACGTCTCAACATGCTAGACAAAAGCAGACACTTTTTTAAAAATGTTAAAAAGGGAGTGGCCTCATTCACAGATGCCTGAAAGAAAAAAAAGCAGAAAACAACACCTCATTCCTACCTGGCCAGTATAAACATGAATGTCTATTAATAATAAGTATTGCTTAGAGGTGTTCTTGTTCTCAGGAAAACTAGAGAACACAGTTTGGACAACACTGCTACTTAAAATCACTAGCCTTTTGCTTTTGAACAGATTATAAGGTTTTTACGAAGAATGTAAATGTAAGTATATCCAGCACACACAGATTATAAGGTTATAATCTGATATAACAGATTATAATCTTATATAATTTTATAATCTGATATAACAGATTATAAGGTTTTTACAAAGAATGTAAATGTAAGTGTATCCAATACACACTGGTATATGATACACATATATGCATTATATATTTAATACAATCTAATTGTCTTTTTAGGAGCTTATTTATCGGCCTGGGCATTTGGTGGTCACTGCCAGCCACAAATCTTTCCCTTACCACCTCCAACAGGTGAGATTTTGCCAGTCCACTTCAAGCACATCACTTCTGTGACCTTTTCCTGAATGACCACAGTTAAGAACGTATAATCTCAGCCTCTTCCTTAACCCCAAGGCACCTCACTTGAACTTTCTTGGTAACACTTTCTCACTGTGTTTCTCACTGTGTCCATATATTATTGCTTGTGTATCTATCTTACTCTCCACATCATGGTTAGCTTCTTGATTTCATTTTTATACCGTGTGGCAATAATAGCCTGCCTTGAGCCTACCAGGCACCCAGCAAAAAAGATACCAAGTGCAATGTAACAGCCAAGCTCTCTGAAGTTTGCTAGGCCTGGTTCAAATTCCATGTACACCATTTTTCTGGTTCAGTAGACTTTCAAGTTAGTTAACCTCCCTGACCAATTCTGCACTTCTGTAAAATGAGAACATCATCATCAACGTCATAGAATTGCTATCAAGATTTAAAGAGAACCATGGGAAGTAAATAACTTACTGCCTGATATACAGCAAGTTCTCAAATAGTAGTGAGTATTACTATTGATCTGCATTAAGATCAAATACCTACTGCTAACTTAGGGAGGGGAATGAAAGAGATACCAAATCAACATCAATTTACAAACACATCTATACGTTTCTTATTTTCTTTAGCCTACATTATCATGTGACTAACTCACAGAGGTATGAATTTATAATTTTCATGCTATCTCCCCAGATTCTAACTGTGCCTTTAATACTACAAAAACTTCTTCAGGAACCAAGGGTCAAAGGCATCAAAAGAAAATTCTTCCTTGGAGTACAGGATTCTAAATCACAAAGACGTCCCAAGCCTCGATGCATCGGCAATTCCAAGGGTAAGTTACAAGGAGCAGAAATGTTACATCTAAACAGAGGAACAGGCCTCTCAATTTCCCTAAAATGTGGCCTCAGTGGTGGCTGCATGGCTAGCTAGGAGGCCACCAGGAACGACTCTGTCCACCCCTTCTGCGGGAGGATGGGCAGCACAGTGGACCTGTGGGAGGAGAGGGCTGGAGGAGGAATCCTGCAGCCCCACGTGAAAGCAACTGCCGACCTGGCCGCGGAGCCCTCATCATGCGCCAGGCCCGGTGGCGGAGGCTCCAGGAGGGCCCGACAGGCCCGGGCAGAGGAGGCTGCATGTGATAGCCTCAGGTATCCAATGGACACTCCACACCCAGCAGAACATTCCTGATTCTGGAGAGAGTTCTCCAACAATGGGAGAACAAAAAGCAAAGCAGCTGGATGGCACTTCCTTAAGACACTCCAGCTCTCTCGCTTAAGACGGGAATGCCCAGGTCATCCACGCTCAGCTCTGTTCCGAGTTTGCCATTCAGAGCATTCCTAGCAGTTGGCATATTCTGCTCATCCTACTTCATTTGGGACAAAAGAAGAGTCACGGACAGAGATTAAAGAACATGGAGATTCTCGGGTGATTATTTTTGGAGTGGTCAAACCTCACAGAACAGCCTTATGTGAAAACATAGCTAACTCTCTTCACTTGCCTTTGTAGATATGAGTAGGTTGCGCGCTCCCCTGCTGCCCTGGGACCTGTGAAGTGAGACACTGGGCAGAGTCAAGATTCAACAACTGGGAAGGTCACCAGCGCAGCCGCATCGCCCATGCTCTGAGGCACTGAGGAGAGAGCAGGCAGCCAGGACTTCCGGCCCTAGAAACCCTGCCCGGTGGCCTCGTGACAGAGGAATCTGTCCAGACCCGGCTTCGTTAAGGCAATTTGCACTCAGGAATACAGGTGGCTCTCGGTCCTTTCACTGGCGAGCACAGCCCTGCAGCGGGAGCACGGGCCACTCAGCACGGCCAGTCATCGAGGCGCTCCAGTATGTCACTGTGATACGACAATGTCATCATTAGGGGAGCCAGGGCCACCTGACCGGATATTTCTTTTCCATCTCTACAGCCACGTGAGGGTGGCCGTGAGAAACCAGATCCTCCTTCCCTGTGTGCGCGCACTGCACGCTATCTAGGCATCTCAGAGCGAGGCACTATCACGGAAATCATTTCGCTCTCCCCACACCCAGGGAAAGTGGGTGACGATCCCAGTTTCCAGCGAGAGTGGCAGAGCAAAAGAGGTGAGCAGCATATTGGACACGGCCCTGTGCAGCGAGGCAGGGCTGAGAAGGGAGGCCAGGAGGCCTAACCCCTACCCTCCCAGAGCAAGCAAGCTCCAGGCACACACTCTCTCCTTGGCCTAGTTTCACCAACTACTTATCACGTGCCCCAAGAAAAATATTTCCTTTACAGCCACCCACATCCTTACCAGCAGCACATTCAGCAAAAACATCACGAGTGTGGTGAGATTTGTGCCTGCATAAAAAAGATACTTCATTTGTTTATTTCATCTAATGCTATAGCCTCAGACAAAACTGGAAACGTCTACGAAACACCTTGACCTTTATGCTTTGGCATTCCCAAGACGTTCCCTAATCCCTACTGCACAATACCATGACTGCCAAGATCAACTGCATTTTCCTTCTGTGCAAGCCCCCCTCCTCCCAGCAGTCCTCCTGGGCTTTGCGCCTCTGCCTGGGTCCCACCCGCACCGACTCTTTCAATGGTCTCCCTAAAACCATGGCCCCAACCAGAGCGCCCTTCTCTCTGCCCTTCTTCTCTTCTTCAAGGAGAAAGGAGTCAGGAGTGGAACCGGGCGGAAGGCAGGCTGAGAGGGAATTATTCCAGGAGACTCAGTGCCTGAGACTGGCGACGTGCTTGGAAGTGTTTTCCGGGTGCTCTAACAGAGTGGACAGCCGGGCTGCCCCTCTCACCTCCGGAGGGCTCGCTCGCCACAGGAGCCCCCGGGCCACATCTAGACAGGGTTGGGCGCCCCGCTGCTAAGCACCTGCTAGATGCCCATAGTGTGCATGATACTCTCCCTGTGGGCCACTCGTCCTCACCAAACCCCTGGGATGTGGGCGCCATTATCCCCAGGTCCTGGGGGAGGAAACTGAGCTTCAAAAGTTCACGTATCGGCCGGGCGCCGTGGCTCACGCCTGTAATCCTAGCACTCTGGGAGGCCGAGGCGGGCAGATTGCTCGAGGTCAGGAGTTCGAAACCAGCCTGAACAAGAGCAAGACTCCATCTCTACTATAAATAGAAAGAAACTAATTGGCCAACTAATACATATAGAAAAAATCAGCCGGGCATGGTGGCGCATGCCTGTAGTCCCAGCTACTCGGGAGGCTGAGGCAGGAGGATCCCTTGAGCCCAGGAGTTTGAGATTGCTGTGAGCTAGGCTGATGCCATGGCACTCTAGCCCGGGCAACACAGTGAGACTCTGTCTCAAAAAAAAAAAAAAAAAAAATTCACATATCTGTTCAGTAGAATACTGGGACGTGAGTCTAGGTATGCCTCACTCCAAATCTGTTGGCTTTTTTCCCTCCCTATCATATCGTATCACAAATGTGTCAATGATTCACCAAACAGAAAACACAAAGAGCAGACTGTATAAAAAAATAAAAGAACACCAGGCAACCAAGCCGCCAAGGCCAGGTACAGTGGCAAGTTACGCCGTGGGGACAGGTGCTGCTGGGGGCCAGCGCTGGGGTGGCCACGTCTCGGGGCTGTCATCAGGGCAGCTGCTGTTCACAGCTTCCCACGCAGACGGGCCACACAAAATGTAAGTGTGGGAAGGTTGGCCTTTCTATCTTGAGCATAAATTTTATAAAAGTGTTATTCTTAGAATCAAGAAAAGAAGATTGTGTTCTAGTTGCTTTCTTAGAGCCACACAACTTCGGTGCTGGAGAGACCTCTGATTGCATCCAACCTCAGCGGTCCAAAGAGGCTGCGAAGGCACACCCAAACCCCACCGCTAGCTGTAGCAGCTCAGCTTTGGCGCTCACGGGGCCTTAGGCTTCCAGATTGAACCATCTAGGCCCTTCTTCCTATGATTCATGCTCCAATCTATCTCTCTTCACACTTGCACCACCAATGAAAACACTAAATCAGCATTTAGAAAGCAAAGAAACGCTGAGTGCCGGCTGCAATGCATACGCTGGCACTTGAATGTGGTTTACTCTCTACTGAACCGAACGTAAGCAGAGGCCTGACACTTTATAGCATTCTTCTTCCATCACAAAACCTCATGTAAAACTGAACATGATCCCTAGCAATAAAATAGTAAGCTAATTAATCTCTCAATTTGCCAAGAAAAACTATTCAACTGTAGAGTGAATTTCTCTATAAATTTCTAGAATTTCTGGTTAATAAGGCAACATCGGACATTTCCCAAGCTGAATTCCTCATCCTCCCTCCATCGCAAACCTGCTGTCTTTTCCTCTCTGTTAACCTCTGCAGCTCCCATCACCTCCCTCTCACTCAGCCATCGCTATCCTCCTGTGGTTTGGGTGGTCACCCATTCACCAAGTTCTGTAGTCTTCTCATCTGGGCTCTCCCTTTTTTTTTTTTTTTGAGACAAACTCTCGCTCTATCCCCTGGGCTAGAGTGCCATGGCGTCAGCCTAGCTCACAGCAACCTCAAACTCCTGGCCTCAAGCGATCCTCCTGCCTCAGCCTCCCGAGTAGCTGGGACTACAGGCATGCGCCACCATGCCTGGCTAATTTTTCTATTTATAGTAGAGACGGTCTCGCTCTTGCTCAGGCTGGTCTCAAACTCCTGACCTCAAGCAATGCTCCCGCCTCGGCCTCCCAGAGTGCTAGGATTACAGAAGTGAGCCACCACGCCGCCCAGCCTTCCACTTGGATTCTGTCAAACCCTTTGCTTTTAGGGTGGCAAAAAAAAAATCAACACTCCAGAGAATGCCAGCAAAGCAGATCTATTCACCATTCCCTCTCTAGAGGACAGAGAGCTTTGTCATTACGTAGTTTTATCCACATGGCTATTTTCAAACCCAAATTATGTAAAAAAATACTTTTCCTTAACTTTTCAATTTAGAGAGCAATCAGAAATTACAACACGTCCTTTGAATCCACCTCCTTCCCCCAAGAAAAGCACACGTCATTTGTGAATGTTTGCAGGGGAAGGAGGACGGGCCACCAGTTCCGGGCCTCATCCCACCGCACCCCGAGCCCACGTGTGCGCGCACCCCACGCTCACCACGTGTCCTCCGCCCTGTGCCCCTCAGCCTAACAACACGAACGAATCTACCCAACGACAGGTCTGACGGCAAACAGGCGCCTTCCCAGTGGGGACTGGAGCAGACGTGTCCAACAAACAATGTCTCACCCCCTAGAAAGGGGTGACGGCCCCATTTCCCTTTCCACTAATGCCATCCACTCTTACAGAGGAGGAAGGGCCACAGGAGCCCCAAGCCTATGGGGCTGACAGCTTTATACCTGTCCTGTGGCTTACATTTCTGTCTCCCCGCCTCTATCTTCTTGTCACCGAAGGCCCTTCAGCACAAAGGAGGACACCTGGGCTAGCTCACTCTGGAAAATACTCGCTAATTCAGTAATGGGGTGGCCAAACTAAATTCATAAGCTTCCTCACCCCTAAACAGCTTCTATCCTGGGGTTCTGTGTCTCGCCTTCCCATCGGGCATGCGGACTGAGGCCTCCGTGTCATCGCGGGCCCCTCCCCTCCCCACCTCTTAAGTGCCCCCTCTGCCTTCCCTCATTCCAGCCCCAGCGCCCCAACCTCCTCCAGCCTCAGCCTCCGGCTGAACCTCCTGCCCCTCTCACCGAGGTGCCCTCGCGGTACCCCTTCTCAAAGCACAGCTCCTTCTGCCACCGCAGCATCACCCTCGCGCCTAGAACTGAGTTTAAAAAGTGCTTCCACTGGGAGGCCGAGGCGGGCGGACTGCGCGAGGTCAGGAGTTCGAAACCAGCCTGAGCAAGAGCGAGACCCCGTCTCTACTATAAATAGAAAAAAACTAATTGGCCAACTAACATATATAGAAAAAATTAGCCAGGCATGGTGGTGCATGCCTGTAGTCCCAGCTACTCGGGGGGCTGAGGCAGAAGGATTGCTTGAGCCCAGGAGTTTGAGGTTGCTGTGAGCTAGGCTGACGCCACGGCACTCACTCTAGCCTGGGCAACAAAGCGAGACTCTGTCTCAAAAAAAAAAAAAGTGCTTCCACGTCCTCGCTAACCACGTGGTCTCTGGTGAGGCTGTGTGGTGCTTCCCTGCGGCTCACAGACACGGGCGTCAGCAGGGTTTAGGGTGGTCCCAGTGCTGCCCCGCTGCGCTCACCACTGTTCTGCCTCCGGGCCTCTGTCACCCACCATCCTCACCCTCGGATCCCCCCCACCATCATCGGCTGCAAAACGCTGCAGCTCAGACCAAGAGGACGTTTCATGACACCGTGGCCAGTCTCCAGCTCCCACTCCTGCCTCTCCCTGTCCCACTTGGACGCTTTCTTACAGCCTTTCCCACATTTTGCTCCAAGGGATGGCTATTGCCACACACATCTCATCAGTCCCATTGCACGGCACATTCGTAGGCCACAGGGAGATTTCTTCATTCCCTCAACTGTTGCGGCAGTGTGTGTACAGCTAGCGTTACAGCTCTTGTCACTGCTCTTATTCATTTGACCAGGGAAAGAACGGAGCGGCACATGAAGAGTTGGAGAACAGCCTTTATTCTTCTACGGCAGGCTCAGCACACCTAGTGTTACAGCTCTCTTCCTATCTTCAGATCTTCTGCCCCCTTCCTGCCCTTCTGCCCCTGCTTTTATACCCTTGGTAGGGCTCAAGAAGCGTCCAATCAACTACAAGCTTTAACATCCAATCAACAACAAGCTTTAACATCCAATCAAAAACAGTGGGATTCAAAAATTACCCAATCAGGATCACGCAAGCAGCGTGGCCGGAAACAGGCAGCCTGGGCGCCTCTCTGCCGAGGGGCCCGGCCCCAGCAGCGTGCCCTCCTACTGGCCATGGGCAGCGCTGGCCCACAGAGATGCGGAGCTACAGGGAGGTGGCAAGTGGCCGCATCCCGACGCCCGACATTTTCCGCATCAAACAAAACCTCGGAGGTTTACCCAGTATCTACCGAATGCAAGGCACTGACTTAAATGCTGGTGACACAGTGGGGAATGAAACACAAGAGGTCACCTGTTCTAGAAAACTGATATTCAGGACAGATTGTGAGAGGTGCTAGGACTAAACAGGGGGTTCTGACGGAGACCACTCTGGCAGAAGTGGCATCGCAGGTGTGTGCCAACAGCCGGCGGAGCAGTGGTCTGGGCAGCAGAACGAGCAAGTGCTGCAGCCAGAGACGGGCAAGCTTGGTGCCCTTCAGGGGAGGGAGGGGCCGGGCTGGTAGAGCTGGAAGCAAGGGGAGGGGGTGTGCTGGCCGCAGCTGGGAGTTAGGCAAAGGCCAGAATACACAGGGCATATAGGACACGGTAGAAAGTTTATATTACATGGGGGGAATGTAAAACAGGATAAATGTCTAGAAGGCAAAGTGGCAATAAAGATCAAAAACTTTAAAACTCAGGCCAGATGCAAGTGCTCACGGCTGTAATCCTAGCACTTTGGGAGGCTGAGGTGGGAGGATCACTTGAGGTCAGGAGTTTAAGACCAGCCTGAGCAACACAGCAAGAACTTGTGTCTATAAAAAATATAAAAACAATTAGCCAGGCATGGTGGTGCGCACTTGTAGTCCCAGCTACTTGGGAGGCTGAAGCAGGAGGATCGCTTGGGCCCCTGGAGTTTGAGGTTGCTGTGAGCTGTGATCATGCCACTGCCCTGATGTCTGGGAAACAGAATAAGATTTTGTCTCCAAAACAAAGAAAAAACTTCCAAACTCCACAGGTCCTTAGAACTACTAGGAATACATCCAGGACAAGCATGAACAGCCACAGTGCAAGAAAAGTTGGTGGGGTTATGACAACAGTAAAAACTGAACAGAGCTCAACTCTCCACACGGGGGCTGGGTAAGTGAATTGTGTCACAGCCACATGATGGCACCTAATGTCGTCTTTCAAAATGACCTTGTGGAGTTTAACTAATAACATGGGAGCTCTTCACAAAGGGTTTATAAAACAGTATATAAAAGTAAAGAAAGTAAGCCATGTATCATTTTTGCAGAGAAAACTATACATACAGAAACTAGGCATACAGAAAAAAGTCTGGAGTGATAATACTTACAATATGTTTTTCTGAGTAGTGAAAATAAGGTGTCTTTTTGTGTTAAATTATAGTTGATAAATATACTACGCAAACATATAGTACTTATGGAATAAGGAAAAAAGGTTTCAAAAAACCTATGAGTTGCAAGAAGGTGTTGTAGGAAGGATATCCTATGATATCATCAAAATAAATAGAGGTTGCTAATCAGGAGATGATGGGGCAGTCTTGTCTTTTCAGGGAATCTTCAAAGCAGAAGAGAAAATCGAACCATAAAAACTCCCTAGGACTCAGGGCAGGAAGTGTGTCATTCATTCCTCCCTCACTTATCCCTCTGACTCAGGGCTGACTCTCAGCCCCTGTGATCCAGGTATGAAGTTAGAGATAGGGCAGAGCGCAGACACCTCACCCAGGAGCTCCTAGCCCTGAGGGAGAAGTTTGAAATGTCAAACCTGGAACTTCTAAGGAAAAAAAACTTCCCTGTTCTTTTCTAGATTCATCACAACCCAGACTAACCATCTCACCTATCTTGTTACATGTTAAACATGATTCAGTTCTTGTCTATTTCTTTTAAATAAGATTTACTACACAAGACCCAAACCCTCTGTTGTTCCAAGCCTTCTTCCCAAACAGGTTTGAGAGTTTAACAAACAGTCCAGACAAGTCACAACAAGTCTCAGGTATTCCGATCCTGGCTCACGCTAGCCCAAGGGGAAGACGTTTACTGCAGAAGCCCATTCAGCCAACCTGCCCCCTGCCCCCAGTAGGGAACAAAGGTGATCTGGTTCCTGTCTCCACTTGGCAGTCTCCTCCGCTCAGTACTCAACGGCCATTTACAGAGCACAGGCTGAAAATGATTTGCTAACAGAAGCCCACATCCTTCTTTTAGTTCCGTTTTCAATAACTCTCTGGAAACTACAGAGTGGAGGGAGGCATATACACAGGACTGTAAAGCAAAACAGAAACTTTTGACTCTGGAAGCCTTTAAATGTTTAAGGCAATTTAAATTAGAATCCCAGGACACAATCCCAGGGCCTCTGCCTTCCCACATTAATTCAACAAATATTTACTGAGGCCTTCATGTGCCCCGTGCTAGACTCCACGGTAAACGGTAAACAAGGAGGCCAGGCAGGAGGTATGTGTATGTAGTGGGTGGAGGGGAGGTGGGGCTGGGTTGAGGGAAGCAGGTACTTGCAAGAAACTCCAGGAAGTACAGTCAGTTTGGGAACAGGTTACTAAGGAGCTTATAAACCCTGTTAAAAAGTTTAAACTTTATCTAGCCTGGGCAACAGCAAAAACCCATCTGTATAAAAAACAGAAAAATTAGCCAGGTGTGGTGGCACATGCCTGTAGTCCCAGCTACTCAGGAGGCTGCGGCAGGAGGATCACTTGAGCCCAGGAGTTTGAGGCTGCTGTGAGCTATGATGACACTACTGCACTCTAGCCTGGATGATAGAGTGAGATTCTGTCTCAAAAAAAAAAAAAAAAGAAGGAAAAGGAAAACAAAAGTTTGAGCTTTATCAAAACTCCAATAAGGCATGTTAAGCAGAGGATGACACAACCAGAGGTAAACTCAGCAGTACATACTGGCTATAGTGAGCACGGTCTGTCTGCTCAGAGGCTGGACACGGGCCAAGGGCCACAAAAGTGACAAAACACACAGATTCTGGGACAGGCCTCAAGAAGTAGCACTTCATTATTCAGTCACAAGTATTTACTGGTTATTTACTACATGTGAACACTGTTCATGGTGCTGGGGGTAGTAGAGCAGTGACTAAAGTTCCAGAGAAACGGCCAGAAAAACAGGATGTCAAGCAGAGATAAACACTGTGAGGGAAACAACCCAGAAGCAAGGAGCAGAGAGTGATTAGGAAAGGGCAGCATTTTGGATAGGCTTTCTCCCGGGGTGACAGAAACCTGAGAAAAATTAGGGTGAGAGCCAAGGGACAATCTCGGGGGACAGGAGTTCCAGGCAGAGGGAAGGGTGGGTGCGAGGTGGGCAAGTTTGAGGAGCAGGAGGAGGTCAGTGCGGGTGGTCAGGAGGGGACAAGGCTGGGAAAGTAGGCAGAGGCCGCCCCAATGGGGGCCCACAGGGCATGGGAAGGCGTGGGGAGGGTGTCAGTGAGATGGTCTAGAGCAAGGGAATGACTGTGGTTAGACCCTCTGGCTACATGAGGAGAGCCAAATGGGAGACCCTAGAGAGGAAGCAGGCGGGGGGAGGGGCGTGCCATCAAGGTGCCTGTTTCTAGTGAAAATGTGAAACAGACAACAGAACAATCAAGAATCAACTCTGGAGTTTGGAAAAGGCATGTTAAACACATTAATTTGGTAATTATTAGCTTGTATTTGGTTTTTATTTCATGGGACTGGAAATCACCTGGATTCTCAATCCTGGCTGCACATTGGTATATCAGGGTAAAAAAACCAAAAAATGAACAAATTAACTCAAACAAAACAAAACAAAACAAAATGAAAACTGATGCCCACAGGTCTTCCCCAAATATTCTGAATTAATTAGACTTGGATAAATAAAGCCTAGTTCTTTTATTTATTTATTTTTTAAAGCAGCCCAACCTGTTAAGAGCAACCACCCTAAAGACACTGTGGTGTGCAGAGGAGAGGCAAGGACTGAGCCCTGGGGCACTTCCCTCTGTAGACGCCCTCAGAGAGAGCAGTTATGGAGGTAGGAGAAAACAGTGGTAGGAAGTGTTTCAAGAATGGGGGGAGCCAGGTGTGGTAGCACACACTGGTAGTCCAGCTACTCAGGAGGCTGAGGCAGGAGGACTGCCTGAGCCCAGGAGTCTGAGGCTATAAGGAGCAATGACCGTACCACTGCACGCCAGCCTGGGCAACAGAGTGAGACCTTGTCTCTAAAAAATAAAAAGCAGTGGGGGAGGGGAGGAGATGCTGAGAGCCTGAGAAAGACGAAGACTAAGAACTGGTTGTGGGATTTGTTGAAGCGAAGGCATCTGGTGACTGTAACAGGCACGGTTTTGGAGGGGCATAAGAGTGGGGTGGGGCAGCAAGAAAGAGGGGACTGAACACCCAGAGAGTTCCACCAGAACGGAGGGAGTATGGTAGAGCTGGAAGGCTAAGTTGGACTGAGAAATTAATTTACTTTCTAAGAAGAGTGGTAAGGAGGCAAGTTCTCATGTTGATAGGGATATTCCCATATGGAGCAAGAAACTGAGATAGAAGAGAAAATACAATTGTAAGAGCACTTGCAGAAGTTGGAGAGAAAAAGCCATTAGGGCCCATGAACCAATGAATCTGAAATTCACCTTCAAATGCCAGGTGTGTCCTAAAAATCACAGACTGGCTGGATTGAAATGCACCTTAAGGATCTTCTAGTCCAATGTCCACTCCCAGTCCGCTGCTTAAATCCCGTGTTCTCTCTTAGTGGTCGTCTTGACAACCTCCATTGAAAGGTAATTCCTACAGTCCTTCCACCCCCCACCAATCCATGGACCATGGTATCTTTGGACATTCCTTGAACTGAGCCAGAAATCTGTTTTCCTGTACTTCAATCCACTGGTTCTCGTTCTTTGCCTCTTCCATGTCTTTCAAACATTTGAAAACTAACAACTCTTGCCTCATCTTGTTAATCATGTACTCCCTAAACCAAACCTGTTCTTTTTACAGGTATGGACAAACAGGTCCCCATTCTAGGAAGTATCTAGACAGAGGCTACAAATCCACCTAGGTGTTCTTTAATATGATGAAGGTATTGACAAACATATGGGAATAAAATAAACACACACATATATATATAACCCACAATAACCTTTGATACCAAGAAACCAGAATGGTTCCAGGCTATTTCTGCTTCAGGGATTGGGCTTAATTCACTCAATTCTGAAGCACTAATTCTCTTCCTCTCCTTCTTGTCCCCCAATCCCATCAGAGAAGAACATGCCCAACACGTGTGTACACACACACACACCATACACTCCACATAAGCACACTCACTCAGACTCTTAGGCAGGAGAACTTCTGACCATCACCAACCGCCTTGTCATTAAGCACACCTTACAATGATTCTCATGACAATCCAGTTTTTAGGAAAAGGTCTCTACACCATCAACTTGGAAAATTTTCTAGAAACTCATTCTGGAACAAAAAACTCCAAAGCCAGAAGAAAAATGTGAATGTTTACATATCCAAAGGGAATTTGTTGTTGTTGTTTGTTTTGGTTTTTTTTTTTTAGATAGTCTCACTCTGTTGCCCAGGCTAGAGTGCCGTGGCATCAGCCTAGCTCACAGCAACCTCAAACTCCTGGGCTCAAGTGATGCTTTTGCCTCAGCCTGCCGAGTAGCTGGGACTACAGGTATGAGCCACCATGCCCAGCTAATTTTTTCTATATATATATTTTTAGTTGTCCAATTAATTTCTTTCTATTTTTAGTAGAGATGGGGTCTCGCTCTTGCTCAGGCTAGTTTCGAACTCCCGACCTTGAGTGATCTGCCCGCCTCGGCCTTCCAGAGTGCTACGATTACAGGCGTGAGCCACTGCACCCGGCCGGGAATTTTTTAATTTCAGCATATTACAGGAGTACAAATGTTTAGGTTACATATATTGCCTTTGCCCTGCCTGAGTCAGAGCTTCAAGTGTGTCCATCCCCCAGATGGTGCACAATGTACCCATTAGGTGTGAATACACCCATCCCCTCCACCCCCTCCCACCTGCCCAATACCCAATGAATGTTATTTTTATGCAGTTATAAATTAAGTTAAAAGCTCAGCTACAAAAACCATGATTAGACTAAAATTAAACTATCCCTTGGATTATAGAGCCATTGCTATATTCAATGAAGAAACAGGTATGTTATTCCAACACTGAAGGCGTATTTATACCAAATATTGGAGTTGTTATTCTTCTAGTCTTAATTTAAAACATTTCAACCACTGAGTGTGAAAGGGATCCAGTATACAAGGGTATTGGCTTAGTGTCTCAAATCACACTAAAGTGCACTAAAACAAGTTTTAATGCCATTACAGTAATGAATGCAAAATGCGCATAGTAGGCTCTGAAATATTTACTGAATGAATAAACTGCATTACACTGGAGTCCATGGGCTCATGAGATGGCAAAAACAGAGAAGAAGAAAGGAGGAGGAGGAGGAGGAGGAGGAGAAAACTGAAAAGGCTACTACACATACAATCCCTGATTCATATATACACCAATTTAGCTCTAGAACAAAAGGATGACATAGAGCATTAAAGGTATCACTTGAAATCTCTTTTTAAAGAGATAAAAGAAAAGAAGAAGAAGAACTGCTAATCAACTACCTGCCTAAGACCAATGAATTCAGAGCAACTTCAAGAGCTGTGACTATCTACTTTCATCAGTTTTGGAAAACAAACACTTCAAGTATATTTAATGTGTACTTTCAACTACATTCACCACCTTGATTAAACACTTTAAATGTGAAAACTGCACACAAGAAAAAAGACAACTTATTTATGGAAAAGATCTTTTCTGTGTGCCACACTCTGGAAAACTGAATGTGTCTGGAGAAGACAAAGGTCATGATATTAATTATATAATATAATATAATAAATATAGGTTAAAATTAACTTGCTATGAAAGCATTCCTGAATGTCTCAAAATTAAAGAAAAATGATTGCGATAAAAGTAAAATGTCTTTCCTAGCCTCCTCTTATCCAATCCAAAAAAAAAAGGAAGAAAAAGAACTCTCTATAGCACACAAGATCAGATTTCTTATAGACCACATATAATAACTTTCAAATGGTTCATTCCTTAGTTTTAGAAAACTTTGTATCAGGCCAATCAATTCAAAAGCTTATTTAAAAATTATTTATCTTGGCTTATTTCTATGGTTTAACTTTCTTAACTTTGGTCTTCTTCCAAGCCATTCAAATACAATAAACTTATGGCACCACAGGAAGAGATCCTGCCCAAGAAATCAGAACCAGGAGGGCCTGAGCTACAGAAGGCCACCATGATGGCAGGCACAGAAGAGACCCTAAGGGCAGAGGCTATGCTACTTCCTTTACATTATCTTTCCAGGAGGCCAAACACGTAAACTTCTACATGTTATGATTTCCTTACAACAGGCATATACATTGCTCTGGCATTTCTTTTCTTTTCTTTTTTTTTTTTTGTGAGAGTCTCACTCCGTTGCCTGGGCTAGAGTGCCATGGCATCAGCCTAGCTCACAGCAACCTCAAACTCCTGGGCTCAGGCAATCCTCCTGCCTCAGCCTCCTGAGTAGCTGGGACTACAGGCATGAGCCACCATGCCCGGCTAATTTTTGGTATATATTTTTAGTTGGCCAATTAATTTCTTTCTATTTTCAGTAGAGACGGGGGTCTCGCTCTTGCTCAGGCTGGTCTCGAACTCCTGACCTTCAGCTATCCACCTGCCTCAGCCTCCCAGAGTGCCAGGATTACAGGCATGAGCCACCGCGCCTGGCCTGCTCTGGCATTTTTTAAACCTGATTTTTCTAGAGCACTTTCTCAACCTTGGTTCTATTGATATTTTGGGCCAGATAATTGTTTGTTTTTTTTTTTTTTTGAGACAGAATCTCACTTTATTGCCCAGGCTAGAGTGAGTGCCGTGGCGTCAGCCTAGCTCACAGCAACCTCAAACTCCTGGGCTCAAGCAATCCTCCTGCCTCAGCCTCCCAAGTAGCTGGGACCACAGGCATGTG
>VSMD01084939.1:0-23936 GCA_008750895.1 Mirza zaza
CTCCAAAAAAAAAAAGGAAGAGAGAATCATCTGGGGCTAATTCAGCTTCCTGGCTACCAACCAGAGGGCTGGTGTCAGGGAGCCCTGTACAAAATGCTGGGCCCACAAATGGTTTTTGGGCGGAGGAGGGTAGAATGTTCAGAGACAGTCGGTACTGGCCCCAGTTGGGGCTCTGGTGGTCCAAGATGCTTGAGGGCCGCAGTTGCTTCTGCCAGGCTGTCCTGGGTGGGGGTGGCATGACTCCCACGGGGAGGCACCCACAGCGGGGCTCAGCCCCGGGTGGGAAGGAGCCACCATCTCTAACACCTGAGTCAGACCTACAGCCTCGGATGACGGATCATGAGGCGTGATGCCTCTCAGAGTTCTCGGCCTCGCCATCCAGATATAAGTGCTGTGTTTGGGGTTCGCTGTGAATTAAGACCCTCTGTGTCTTCATGCGCAACGCTCAGAGGGCCGCTTGCCCTGTGCCGGGGCTGGATCTGTTCTCCCCCGGCCCCAAATTCACATGCTGAAGTCCTGACGCCCATCTCTGCCCGAGTTTCTGTAACAAAATACCGTAGTGGCTTCAACAACAGACATTTATTCTAGAGGCTGGGAAGTCCAAGATAAAGACGCAGGCAGATCTGGTTCTTGGTGAGGGCTCTGTTCCTGGCTTGTAGACGGCCATCTTCTCACTGTGTGCTCACGTGGCCCTTCCTTAGGCATGTAGGCACAGAGCGATCTCCCTTGATCTCCCTTGTTGCTTCCTCTTCTTGTAAGCACACTGATCCCATTCAAGAGTTCCACCCTCATGACCTCATCTAAACCTGTCTCCCAAAGGCTCCAACTCCTAATACCATTGAATTAGGAGCTAGAGCTTCAACATATGAATTCTAGGGGTACACAGATATTCCATAACACCCTCACCACCTCAGAAGTCATTCCCAAAATCTCCCATGGAAGTGGTCAAACATGTCAAGTAGGCTGGGTGTGGTGGCTCACACCTGTATTCCCAGCACTTTGGGAGGCCAAGGTGGGAGGATTGCTTGAGGCCAGGAGTTCAAGACCAGCCTGAGCAACATGGTGAGACCACACCTCTACTAGAAATAGAAAAATTCACCAAGCATGGTGGCGCACACCTGTAGCCCCAGCTACTCGGGAGTCTGAGGCAGGAAGATTGCTTGAACCCAGGACTTTGAGGTTGCTGTGAGCTATGATGATGTCATTGAATTTAGGGTTTCCCTAATTCATAATGATCTCATTTTAAGATTTTTTTTTTTTTTTGAGGCAGGGTCTCACTGTCTCGCCCAGGCTGGAATGCAGTGGCATCATCATAGCTCACTGCAGCCTCCAACTCCTGGGCTGAAGCGACCCTCTTGCCTCAGCCTCTGACGTAGCTGGGACTACAGGCATGCACCACCATGCCTGGCTGATTTTTAAATTCTTTTTTTTTAGAGATAGGGTCTTGCTATGTTGCCCAGGCTGGTCTTGAACTCCTGGCCTCAAGTCATCCTCCCATCTCAGCTTCCCAAGGTGGTGGGATTACAGTCATGAGCCACCACGCCTGGCCTCATCTCAAAAGTCTTAGCTTAATTACATCTGCAAAGACCCTTTTTCTAAATGAGATTTATAGGTTCCAGGGAACATATTTTGTGGAGGGGGAAGCAGGCACCCTTCAACCTACTGCACCTGCACCAGGCCTCGGGGTCCTTCCCAGCATGGTGTGGTCTCGACAGCATCCTTAGAGACCCATCCTGGTCCAATGGCCTGGAGTCACCCCCTGCCGCTGGGACGGCATCCAGCCCCCGCCCCTGCACCAGGCAATGGGCTCATGCGGGCCAGGCCTGGGGTCTGGCTGATCTGCCCTGTTCATCCCTGGAAGGTGCCCCAGGTGGCACATCACAATGGCGCAGCTTGGGGACAGTTCCCATGCTTTGTCCTGGTCTAAGGATCGAAGGCTTTGGAAGGCGTCCCTTCTGTGATCACAGTTTCCAAAGCTGGGGCTGCCAGAACACCTTTGCTCGTTTCCTAAATCCATTCGTGCTCCTGGTCACTCGCTTCTTCCACTGCGTCAGCATCACTGGGCAGCTTCTCTGAGCCCAGCCCATTGCGAGAGCGTGGGCTCGGTCCCTGTCTCCCAGCCGCTCACATTCCCGGGCTGTGAGCAGCATGGGTGGGTTTCTCTAAGGAGGTGCCGAGGCCTGGAGGATGAGGAGGGCCTGGGCAGGGCGGTGTTGGAAGCCAGATGTCCTAACAAAGACCTGGCCGTGGGGCATGGCGGGACAGGGTGGCCAGGGCTCTGCCCCCCCCCTCCCCCCCCCCCGGATGTCTCTGTGCTCCTTTGCTATAATCACAAGCATTCCGGCCAGACCTCATTTGGGGCTTGAACTTAAAAGAATGGAGACGGGTTTGAAAGCTGAGTCTGCAAGAAGGGGGAGCCACAGATGGCTGCAGAGCAAGAGACACTGAGCCAGCAGGGCTCTCCACAGGGAGGCCTGTGCGTGGTGGGCTGGATGAGGACAGGGCAGCCTCCCAGGGTTCCCCTTGCCACCCCACCCTGCAGGAGGAGAAGGGCGCCATCGCCAAGGCGAGGCGCTTTCTGGAGTCCAGCACGCCCCTGGCCACAGACCCCTACAGCTGTGCCCTGACCGCCTACGTGCTGACCCTGCTCCGCAGCCCGGCCGCCCCCGAGGCGCTGCACAAGCTCCGCAGCCTGGCCGTCACGCATGGTAGGGGACGCCATCCCGCCAACCCCCGAAGCCCCGGTGTGGGGCAGCCCCCTGGGGACCCTAGTGAAAAAAAAAAAGTTTAAGTCCAGGCCCTGTTGCTCACACCTGTAATCTGAGTACTTTGGGAGGTGGAGACTGGAGGATGGCTTGAGCCAAGGAGTTTGGAACCAGTCTGGACAACATAGCAAGATCCCGTCTCTAAAAAAAAAAAAAGAAAAAGAAAAAATTAGCCGGGTGTGTTGGCATGTGGCTTTAGTCCCAGCTACTTAGGAGGCTGAGGCAGGAGGATCCCTTGAGCCCGTGAGTTCAGGGCTGCAGTGAGCTGTGATCACACCAGTATACTCCAACTTGGACAAGAGGGCAAGACCCTGTCTCAAAAAATAAAAATAGTAATAATGCAAAATTCTAAAACCACCCAATTGGATGAGTGACAGTGTCTATTCCGGGCTAAATGTTCAGGTTCAAGGGTGGGGTGGGGTACAGGGAGAGGGCTGGTTTCTGTCTGGGGTTCAGGGCCTTTACAGCCCATGGGAGCTCAGAATCCTTGGAGCCCCTGCATGTGGGGAGTCACTAAGTGGGTACATCTAGGGTCACCTCAGGACCCAGCCAGGAAGGAGGCCATTGATTAGTGATGTCTTCCAAGGGCATGAGAAGGAAGCCATTGATTAGTGATGTCTGCCAGGGGCACAGGAAGGAGACCATTGAATAATGACGTTTTCCAGGGCCATGGGAAGGGCTGGGGCTGCCATATGGTTGCAGATCTGAGATGGAGCTCTTAGGTCCTTCCTGTCCGGCTGGGACAGGAAGGGCCTGTCCTGTCTCTCCCTTTCCCTCCACCCCCTGCACTCTCTTTCCACGGGGATCCAGTGCCCCAGTTGTTCTCGTCCTGAGACCCTGTGCACGGGCACCCACTATGGGATGCCAGACTGAGTCCTGGGCATGTTGTGGCCCCTGACCAATGCTGTCCTTGCAGACGGGGTCACCCACTGGAGCCCAGCGAGTTCCTGGGACGTGGACAAGGATGCATTTCTGAGCTACAGCGATGGGGTCTCCAAGTCAGGTACTGGCCACTGGCTCCCTGGTGCCTGCCTTAGCCGCTGTCTGCATGGCTCGGGGTCCTGGGTCCCGGTATGGAAAGGGCACCCGCTGGCCTCTTCCGTTGCAGTGGCCTCAGCCGAGGTGGAAATGACGGCCTACGCTCTCCTGACCTACACCCTCCTGGGCGACGTGGCCGCTGCCCTGCCGGTGGTGAAGTGGCTGTCCCAGCAGCGGAACGCGCTCGGGGGCTTCTCGTCCACCCAGGCGAGCCGGGCGGGGCCAGAGGCCGGGGCTGGGTGGGGTCGCCACAGTCCAGGGCTCTGAGCCTGCCAGGCAGCTGGGCCCCTTCCCACCTGCAGACCCTGGAGGCACGGACCCCAGGAGAGGGCAGGGATGGGGGCCAAGGGACGCTGTAGCTGGACCCTCTGCAGGAACCTAGTCCCTCTGGATACACCAACTTGGCTGTCCCAGGACCCCCAGCTCTGTGGGTGTCTGCCAGGTTCGGTCCCAGCCCCACCGGTGGACAGGGGCCAGGGGACATCCGGCCAACTTGCTTTCGGGGCTGATGGCAGCCTCCCGCCTCTGTCCCCAGGACACCTGTGTGGCCCTGCAGGCCTTGGCTGAATATGCCATTTTGTCCTATGCTGGAGGCGTCAACCTCACTGTCTCCCTGGCCTCCACCAACCTGGACTACCAGGAGACCTTCGAGCTGCACAGGACCAACCAGAAGGTTCTGCAGACAGCGGCAGTGCGTGTCCCCAAAACACGTTGTGGGCTGGGAGGGCATGTGTGGGCGGCAGGCTTGACAAGGCCTCACGGTGACTTCTCTCTCCAGATCCCCAGCCTCCCCACGGGGCTGTTTGTGAGTGCCAGGGGGGACGGCTGCTGCCTGATGCAGGTGAGGCTTCAGGGACCCGGGGCTCTCTGGGCTTGTCCTCCCCTGGCTCTCCTGGCATACACAGGCATCTGGAACCCCAGGGACCCCAGGGGGCTCTGAGCTGGGCGTCGGGCCAGACCGCAAGGCAGGCTTGCAGCCCTCCGGGTATGCCGCCCACCATGCCCAAGGCAGGTGGCCGGGGGTCTCCTCAGGTGTGGGGGCTCGGGGCCCCCCAGGAAAAGCCATTTGACCTTCAGTCTAGTGGTGTCTGAGCCTAAGCAGACCCTGAGCAGTGGTTCAAAGTTATTCCCCTCTGTGGCCTGGACAGGGACGTCCCACCTGGGCTCCCCCGCCTCTCACCCTCCAGCCTAAGCACCACCCACCATGTTCTGGGACTTAGCCCGCAACTGGGCTGGTGCAGGCAGGTCCCCTGGGTTCTGGCTGCCAATCAGAGCGCGAACTGCCAGCCTCAGCTCCCCCACCGCTGTGCTGGGGGCCCAGACCTCGCAGTGCGTGGGAGAGAGAACCCTGCGCTCGGACGCGGTCTGCACGCAGCTCTGCGCCGGCACAAGTGGGCTGACGAGGGCGCCTCCGCCCGCTCCTGTGGTTTCCAGGCTAAAAGGAATAATGGTCGTCCCCAGGACTGTCATAGATGCCGTTGCCATCGTAACTCTCATGTCCCCACCTCCCTCCTCCCCTGCCCCACACCCGTCGGGCAGGGCTGGGGCCCCTAAGCCTCAGTCCTCTGACACCCTCCAGATCGACGTCACCTACAATGTGCCCGACCCAGTGGCCAAGCCGGCTTTCCAGCTGCTTGTCAACCTCCAGGAGCCTGAAGTTCAGGGGCGCCCGCCCCCTGCGCCTGTCCCTGCCGCCGAGGGCCCCAGAGGGGACCGGCACCCAGCGGACGATGACGACCCAGCAGCGGACCAGCATCACCAGGAATATAAGGTGACGCTGGAGGTGTGCACCAGGTGAGGCCGCCTGTCCCGCCGGGGGCATGTGGGAGAGTGACGTAGGCGGAGGATGGCCTCCCGGGGCCAGGGGGAGCTTCCAGGCAGGGGCTCAGTGATGGTTTTTTAAATGAGTGAAAGAAAAGCAAATGCTTTCCAGTGGACATGGCAGACGCCAGTGATGGTTGGAGCAGGAGGGCTGGGTGGGGACAGCTGTGTGTGGCCAGTGTGCTAGTCTCCGCTCGATACACCAGCTCCAGGCGCCTTGGTTTCCTGGGGTGAGTCTGGTACTCAGCCAGCCACCCTCATCCACAAAGAGGATGCTCGTTGCCATGGCGACAAGGATGCTTATCACCATGGTGATAATCTGGCCACCCAGAGGTGGGTGGGTCAGTGGTTGCCAGGATACCTGTGATACCCACGGTCCATCAGAGCAGCCTAGGTACCTGCACCACCCACAGCCTGCAGGCTCCACTGAATGTCAGCCTGTCCTCCCTGTCCCCAGCACCCTGCAAGAAGGGCCTGGCATATAGCAGGCCCCAGAGAAAGCCCAGTCAGCCACTTCCCCTATGTTACAGAAGGAGAAACTGAGGCCTGGAGCTAGTAAGTGACTTGCCCAGCGTCTCCTGCCAGGTCAGACCTGATCTGAAGCTGCCCTACAGGGCCACAGCCCCCCATCAACAGACCTAGGTCAGGCCTGGAACCCTCAGCAAAGCCCTTTCCTTCCAGCCTCAGTGTTCCGGCCGTAAAATGGGCTGATTGAACTGACCAAGCCAAGAATGTTTGTGCCAATGGTCTACTGGCCAAGCCCAGGGCAGGTGTCCCCAGGACATCAGCTGGGTGGTCTCCAAGACAGAGGCAGAGAGGGGAGCCATGAATTCAACCTTGGGGCTGGAGTCCCAGGGCCTCTCTGTCTCCCCTGTCATTGGAAGGTGGCTGCACGCAGGGTCCTCCAACATGGCTGTCCTCGAGGTGCCCCTGCTGTCGGGCTTCCGGGTAGACACCGAGAGTCTGGAGCAGGTAGGTGGTGCCGGCAGCAGGGGAGGGCAGGGGCCCAGCGGGGTCCCTGGGCAGTGGGCGCCCAGGGTCAGGCTGGCTGGCAGCTCAGCCTTTTGTAAAATATTGTGGGGGTTTTGTTCTTGTGTTTGTTTGTTTTTGCCTTTCTGGACAAAGATGGGCCTACCTAGGAGCTGGTGGGGCCAGAAGAGGTGATGGGGAGGCTGAATGGAACACCAGAGGAGAGGAAGGGCCAATTCAGAGGCCCTGGGGTGCGAATAAGCCTTTGTATCAAAAACTGAAAAGAAGTCTCAGGCTGGGAAGGGAGGTTAAATGACGCGCTGAGGCTGGAGCAGTTGGCAGGGCTCAGCCGGGCGCCTCTTAGGCCACAGAGAAGCCGGACCTGGTCCTGGGGCTGGACTGGGGGAGGCTGCAGGGGGGGGGGGCAGGTTCTCTGGGCATGGGGTACCCAGCCTTTGAGCACCCTCTCCCAGGTGCTGGGGGGCTGACGGAGCCTGGGAGCGCCGATCATCACCCCCTGGCCCCAGCCAGGTGCACACAGACCCTGGCCCATGGGGACTTGCTAGATGACCACAGGCAAGCCCCTGAACTTCTCAGAGCCTCGGCTTCCTCCTGGGCCTGGTCTGCCTCCCGCTGACCAGTGTGGACGAGGAGATCCGGGAGGAACAGAGGGGCTGAGCAGACCCTGACCTCTGGCTTCCTCTCCAGTTGCTCTTTGACAAGCACATCGGGATGAAGAGGTACGAGGTGGCTGGACGCAGAGTACTCTTCTACTTTGATGAGGTACAGCCGGCCAGGGCTGGTGGAGGTGGCTCCCCTGGTGCCCACGCTGGTGAGGGGATGGCCATCGCTGGTGCAGCTCCCCACAATCTCGAACCCTGAAAAAGGCGCAAGCAGAGCTGACAGCTGTATGCCCCAGACTATGGCTCTTGCAGGAAAAATGGGGAGAGGGGTGTGGTGGACTCTCATGCAGTCCTAACAAGGAAGGAAGCACTGATGATGCCACAGTGCGGAGGAACCTCCAAACCAGGATGCTGAGTGAGACTCAAAAGGCCACAGGGCGTGTGAGTCCATCGATAGAAGTGTCCAGAACAGGCCGATCTGGGTTGACAGGAAGCAGATTCGTGGCTGCCAGGGGCTGGCGGCAAGGGGAATGGGGCGTGACTGCTGACAGGGACGGGGTGTCCTTTTCCGGGAAACACATTTTCTGGAACTAGACAGCGGGAACGGCTGCGCAGTATTGTGAAAGCGCCCCATGCCGCACGCACAGCGATCGGGCTTCTGTGTGTCCCACCTCCCGGGCACCTCTAAATCGGCCAGTTCCGGCCGTGCTGCGGGGTGTCGCGGAGCGGAGGGACCCACGGCGGCCCCAGCCGAGCGCGTGCGCTGTCCGCAGATCCCCAGCCACTGCCTGACGTGCGTGAGGTTCGCGGCACTCCGCGAGCACGTGGTGGGCAGGACGTCGGCGCTGCCAGTGTCCGTGTACGACTACTACGAGCCCGGTAGGCCCGCGCCCCGCGCCCGGCCCGGCCCGCGCCCTGTCGCCCCGCGCCCGGCTCCGTCACCCAGCCGTCCCCCCTCGTCCCGCAGCCTTGGAGGCCACGCGCTTCTACAACGTCAGCGCGCGCAGCCCGCTCGCCCGGGAGCTGTGCGCCGGGCCCGCCTGCAACGAGGTGGAGCGCGCGGCGGCCCGGGGCCCGGGTGAGTGGGGGGCCCCAAACCCGCCCCGCCCCCGCCGGGGCGTCCCCGGGGGTCTCGGCAAGGGGGTGGCCGGCACAGGGAGGTCAGGAGGGCACAGCCCCGCGGTGGCTCCGTGTCAGCTGCGTGGGAGGGGACGGGCGGGGGTGGGCGGGTCAATGCAGGGGGGCGGGGCCAGGCGGGGCGAGCTGGTCAGTGCATGGGGGGCGAGAAGGGGAGGGCGAGGGACGAGGGTCCCTCAGAGCCCTTGTAAAATTTTTCCAGAATTCTTGGAATGAGTTTGGGTTATTTTAAAAGTTTTTTAAAACTTTGCTCTCCCAAGTTCCTAAGTACTAGGTAATACCTGCAAAACTCCGCGGGATCAGGGCTCAGGACCTTCCATTACCTGTGCCCCCGCTCCCGCCGTATGGGGGGCGTGGTCCCCGGCCCCAAGGCCTTCTCCCTGCCCCCCAGGCCCTTGGGGCGCGTGCAAGGTACGGGGTGGGGGTCCGCGTGCCCCGCCGACCCTGCCTCGTCCCCCAGGCTGGACCCCCGGCGAGCCGGGCCCCGAGGTGGCCCCCGAAGAGGGGGCGGCGGTCCCGCGATGCGGCTGCGCCCACGAATGTGGCGCCCGCGGGGCCCAGGTGTGCCGCTGCGCCCTCGGTGAGGACCCCGGCCCCCCGCTCCTCCCCTCCTCCACTCCCCCCAAACCCCGTACATCCATCCCTTCTCTCCATCACCTCCCCGCGACGCGGGCTCCTGGTTCCTTCCTGCCTGTTTGTCGTCCCCCCACCCCCGTTTCCCTTCTCCCACTTACTTTTTCCCCACGGTGCCCCCCCACTCCCCCAGTCCCTGCCTGGTCTCCTGCCTCTCTCCCACTGATCCCTGCCACCCTCGCGACACCTCTTGCCTCCCACGTCTGCTGCTCCGGGCCAAGTATCTCCTCCCCTCCCCGGATCCCCTTCCCCACAGCGCCCTCCCCCTCCCCTCCCCCACAGCGCCCTCCGGACAGTCCTCTTCCTTCCAGGGCAGCCGCTGCCGCCAGCCTCTGCGTCCCACGCCCGGCACGATAACCTGGGCCCTCCGGACTTGGGGCGCCAGCAGCAGGATGTGAAGCTGAGCGGAGCCAGCCTTGAGGCAGCGGACCCGGACCCTGAGCTGGAAGGGGAGTCGGAGGACAGGTGAGGGTAGGCCTGCCCCCAACCTCCCACCTACCCTGGCCCCAGACGGCAGTGGGAGCCCCTCAAAGGGAGGGGTCAGCCTTGGCGTTTCTGGGGGTTCCAGTTCTCCCTCCGCTGCACACCCCCTCCCCCCAAGGGGAACACCCACATGGTGGGCAGGAGCCAAGCCTGAACCTTCCTGAGGGCGTGACCCCCGCATAGACCCGCCCCAGGACGGGCAGGGGACCGTGCCAGGTGCTGCCATGCGGTCAGGGAGCCCTACACTTGAGGCTGGGAGGGGGCAGCAGGGCAGGCTTCCTGGAGGAGACAAATCTTTTGTGTATAAGCGAGAGAAAATTCAACTCCAGAGAGTTAAGTAAAAGGCAGATGACATGGGCACAGGTAAGTGGCCATTCCCGGTCCCTGGCTCTACCTCAGGCATCGGGCTCTGTCTGTCGGTGGCCTCCTCCGCCAGGGTCTCTTTGGGACAGGCCCCTCCCTCCCCGTCTCAGTGACAAAGGCAAGTTTTCATCTCCGCTGGGGAAACTCAGCAGGAAGGACCCTCTTCCCACCCAGGTTCAGGGGCCCAGGTTCAGGAAAGGCCCGGCAGCCCCACGGAGTCTCCCTCCTTCTCTCCCGGCAGCCAGAGCGGCTTCTCTTCCTAGCGACCGACCTGCTCCACGCGAGACGACACCCTGTGGCCGCATCTTGTCTCTGTCCGCCTGTCGCGACTCTGCCTGGTGGCTGGGCAGACCCACCCCACGTGGGCCCTGCCTCCAAATGGCCCTGATGGGTACAATGGCAGAGACCTGTCCCCACCTAGGAGGGGCCTCCGGGGGCCTGAGCATGGCTTGGGGATGGCTGGAGTGGCTGCTGTTCCAGGCGCCCCTCCCCTAGTCCTGGGGCTGGAGGACCCCGTCCCGGCCCCACAGCGGCGCCCACGGCCTGGCACTCAGTCCCCAGGAGAAGAAACAGCACTCGGGGGACTCACGGCCAAAGCCTCTTTCTGGGGGGACACGACCTCTGACCAAATTCGGGCTACAGCGTCCGTCTCCGCCTCGGCCACTTGGAACTACGCCAGCTGCTTTTCTCTGCAAACACTAAGCCCTGGCCTGCGTTTGGGGAACAGGACCCCGCACCCTCCAGCCTCGGCCCAGGGGGGCCCCGAATGAAAGCGCCTCCCTCCCGGCAAACGCACTTTCAGCTTCCTGCTCCCCTGGGGGGGGGGGGGGAGGGCGGGCCACTCTCCCAGCCCGAGCCCCTGATCTCTGGGTGCCTGAGGGATGGTCCCTGTCTCAGCAGCCCAGGGCGGCCGGCTTTGTGTGACCCTGGGTGCACACCTGAGCCTGCGTTCGCTCCTCTCCCCCGGGTGGTGGTTATTGCAGCCAGCACCGCCCGCCCACGATCCACGATCTCCACCAGTGCGGGGCCCTTGCGGGTTGAGGGGCCGAGGCCTGTAGGGCCCAGTCTTGCAGCACCAGCCACACCTGGCACCCCAGCCTCCTGCCAGCCTGCAGAGGACAACCCCCCACCCCCGCGTGGCTCCCTCCCCAGGCGGGCGCTGTGAGGCTGCTGGTAAAATAAAAGTTCATTTCCACCGTCAGGGACGGGCCCAGGCCTCGAGCCGTTCCACACAGAATCCCAGAGCCCCTGAGCCCCGAGCGGCGCAGCGGCTGGGCGGCAGCACCCACAGGCCGGGGCTGGAGCCACCAGTCCCGGTGGCAGCCGTGGGCTCCCGAGCCGGTGTCTTTGCTGCCTGGACTTGCAGAGCAGGGGGAGGAGGGTCTGTGATGCCCCTTCCTGTGCGGCTGTGAGAAATGCTACGGAGTGGCCCCAGGACCCCTCACAGCCACTTCCCCTGTGGAAAATTCTAGTAAATGATCATACAGGATATCGACACGGATCTATGTCACTGATCCCATTTCAATTTCCGCAGTCGTACATCCACACGTGTGTGTGTGTCCGGGCACCCGACATCCGTGCTGATCAGAGACAGGCCCCTGGGGAACCCGGGGTGGCCCCCACAGCCCCTGCCCGGGGGCAGGTCCTGGCCCAGGGGCGCGACTCTGCCCCGTGGGGCGTGGGGGCCACGTGGGCAGGGGGCAAGCCGGAGGCTGCAACTGTGTCCTGCTGTGGCCCCAGTCCCCACGGGCCTGCGGCACCCTGCCCCCGCTCTCCTGCGGCACACACCGTCCACCCTCAGGTCCCCCCTTGTCCGTGGCGAAGTTGGCGTGAGAGAAACTCGCCACAGGTGAAGGGAGAGGAGGGATGGCCTCCCGTGGGGGGGTACAGCAGGAGGCTGCGTGGTGCTCCTGGTGGGTTTGGGGAACAGAGTGGATGTGGGGGCACTCTGACTGCTCAGGGGAAGTCCCCAAGCTAGAACCCGGGCTTCTGGGCACCGGACTGTCAAGCGGGCTCCGGGCCAACCGGCACCGGGCACTGGGCCTGGCGGGGCAGGGGTGCTCGAGCTTCCCCCCGGCACCCCACCAGCCCAGAGAGCCGAGCGGACAGGCTGGGCCTGGGAACGCGCTTTTAACCCACTTTGGATCCCTGCCGCGACAAAGCGCCCCACGCCGTGACTTGCAACACCAGGAATTTATTGTCTCAGTTCTGGAGGCCGGAAGTCCAAGGTTGAGTTGGCAGAGCTGGATCCTTCCGGAAGTGTGGAGGGAGACTCCTGCTGCCCTGCCTGCTCCTGGCTTCTGGTGGCTGCGGGGATCCTGGCATCCCCTGGCTTGCAGCACCTGGCTCTGATCTCCGCCATCAGGGGCGCGTCCCTGTCCCGTCCTCTGCTCTCAGAGGGCGCCACTGGGGATTCGGGGGCCCCCCTTGCCAGTGTGATTCCGCCTTAACCCATCACAGCGGAAGCCACCCACTTCCAAATGGGGTCGTGCTCTGAGACCCCAGGAAGTGCGTGAACTGGGGGGACCCGACTCAACCCCGCTCAACCCTCCCCTCCTTTCCCTCTAGGGGGCGGTCGGAGGACTGGGTGCCCGCGTCGCGGCTGCCTCCCTCCCCCGAGGCCTTGGAGGCTGCGGAGCCCCCCGCTGGCCGGCGGCAGAGCCCGGCGCGCACCCGGTCCCTGAACTCGGCGGACACGTAGCAGTAGAGGAAGGGGTCCACGCAGCTGTTGAGGGTGCTGAGCGCCAGGCTGGGCACGTAGGCGCCGTACAGGTCGCCCCAGGCGCCGGGGCGGGGGTCGGAGTAGTGCAGCAGCAGCAGCGCGTTGCTGGGCGCGAAGAAGGCCAGGGCGGAGGCCAGCACCAGCGCGGTCAGCGTCAGCGCGTGGCCGTAGCGCCGGCCGGCGGCGCTCAGGGCGCGCAGCGTGGCGCCGCCGCACAGCAGCATGGCCAGCAGCGGCAGGAAGCAGCCCAGCAGCGCCAGGCAGGCGAAGGCGGGCCGCCAGTGGGCGGCCTGCGCGGCCAGCGGCAGCGCGTCGTGGCACAGCACGCGCCCGGCGCCCGCCAGCCGGAAGGTCTGCCGCTGCAGCGCCAGGGGCAGCGCCAGCGCGGCCGCCGCCAGCCAGGCAGCGGCGCACAGGGCGGCGGCCAGGCGGCGGCTGCGCAGGGCGCGGGCGCGCAGAGGGTGCGCCAGCGCCAGGTAGCGGTCCAGGCTGACGGCCGCCAGCAGCAGCACGGAGCCGTACATGTGGCCGTAGAGCGCCGCCGTGTCCAGGCGGCACGCGGCCTCGCCGAAGGGCCAGCGCTGGCCCCGCAGGTGGTAGGCCACCCGCGGCGGCAGCGCCAGCGCCAGCAGCAGGTCGGCGGCCGCCAGGTTCATGAGCAGCACGGTGGCCGGCCGCCGCGGCATCTGCGCGGCCAGCACCCACAGCGCCAGCGCGTTGGCGGGCAGCCCGACCGCCAGCACCAGCCCGTACAGGGCGGGCACCAGCCGCGTGGGCACCCAGCCCAGCAGCAGCGCCCGCGAGCTGTCCGGGAGCTCCAGCGTGTGGCTGTCGTTGTCCCAGGCCTGCCCCGGGAAGCTGAACGGGTGGGCCGGGAACGGGGGCGCCGTGGTCCCCGGCGAGCCGTCTGCGGGGAGAGGACGCGGCTGTCAGCCCTGCCGCGGGGGCAGGAGGGCAGTGGGGCCTGAGGTGCCGGGAGTCGGGGCTAGGGCGCAGGGTGCGCTGGGCTGAAGGTCCCCAGGTTCCCTGGCTCCTCGCACCAGCTCTGATGTCCTGAGGCCAGGGTCACTCACCACCGCCTCCTCCAGTGCTCTCGAGCTCGTCATAGACGCTGGGGGTCTGCGTGCTGCCCACCGGGCTGAGCCCCAGCACCAGGGCCCACGGGAGCAGGCAGCCCTGCATGGCTGCGCTCAGGCTGCTCGGGCTGTGGCCTTGGGCTCCCTGCCTCGCCCGACCCCCGTCCCCGGCTTCCGGAGCCCGGGCGAGGAGCAGACCCGGCTGGGAGATAACCCAGGAAGGCACGGTCCCTGCCCCTGTCCCTGAGAACTCCTGGCCAGCCGTGGAGGCCCAGAGTGAGGCTGAGGAGGCTGGGCCACTCCGAGTCACCTTCTCCGGCTGAGGCACTTCCCCCAGGGCACAAGTGCTGGAGGGGGTCCCGGGCGGCAGGCGCCACCCCAGCCCCCGTCCAGCCCAGGAAGCATCTGTGGCCCAAGTGGCCACTTCCTGCTGGCGGCCACGTCCGCAGCCCATTCTTGTGACAGCCCCACCCTCCAGGTACCACCCCTCCCCCAGACCCTGCCCATGGCTGTCTCTGGGCAGGACAGCAAGAGCCCTGCCTCCCTGGGCCAGAGGTCGGAGCAGGTGCGGCCCTTGCGGTACCAGGGTCCTCACCCCCAGGCTCCCCCTGCACCACCCCCTGGGCAGGAGCAAAGTGAGTGCAGGCACGGGGGCGCCTTTCGAGTCTGGGGTCTGCCGAGGACAGCTGCGGGGGGCGGGGGGGGGTGAGCTCTGTTCAGCCAGTCCCGGGTGCTGACCCTGTGCTGCCACGGGGGCCCAAGGGGTCCCTGCTGGTGCCCCTGGGAGCCACCTGTCCTGGTCCCCAAAGCCCCTCTGCTCCTGCCCTGGTCCCTCAGCCTGGGACCCCAGGCGTCACTGTGGGCGCCACAAAGGGAGGTGGCATTCTGTCCTCCAGCGCCCTATGGGGCACCCACTGCGCAGATGAAGAAACCGAGGCTCAGAGGCAGGTGCCCCTTCTCTCTTTCCTCACAGGGGACCTGTTGGAACCTGAGGGAGCAGGAGGACCAGGTGGGGGGGCAGTGGGGGAGGGGCGGGGAAGATAAAGTGAACTGGGGGTGGGGGAGGGGGCCGGCCCGCGTTTCCTGCCTGCCCCAGCCCTAATCTTCCAGTGACACACTCGAGGACTCAGGCACCAGCCAGGAAGTGACTGAGCAGAGTCCTGGACAGAGTCAGCCCCCAGCCCGGGGAGGGGAAACCGAGCCCTGGAGCGCTCCGGCCCTCGCAGGGCACTCAGCCAGAGGCTTCGCCCCCCGTTTCTGAGCAGTTTCCACGGCCACCAGTGACAAATTCAGCTCCGCGCCTGTGTCTCTCGGAAACAGGTGGCTGAGGACACCCTCAGCACAGGGGGAGCCGAGGCCTGGGCGCCCTGTGTGAGCAGATCCGGAAGCCGGGAGGGGGAGGCTGGGAACGCCGGCCACTGGGTGGGACAGCGACGCCAGGGCAGGGCCGTTTGGTGACTACGCACCGAAGATGTGACGCGCACACCCTCGGCCTCAAGTCCGAGTCCCGGGATCTCTGCCGGGCGCTCACGCAAGGAAGACTCGTCTGTGCAGGACGCTGGTGGCAGCAGGGCGGGGGACTGCCCAGCAATGGCCTCTCGAGGACGGGGTGAGTGGGGAGCCCCAGACGGCGAGCACGGCTGCAGGGCTCAGGCGACACGCCACACACGACCGCTTTGGGGAGAGGACCCGGGCGTCTGTTGGCTTCCATGTTGTCGCATGTGCGCCGGGATCTTCCCTCGGCCTGTTACCGTCCACAAAAACGTACTGTTTTAAAGGCAGCCCATTACTATTAAAAGGGAAGGAGACTCCGACACCGGAGCCTGGAGGTCATTGTGCTGGGTGCCACGAGCCGGTCACGGAGAGACAGACGCCGTGACCCAGACTATGTGAGGTCCCCGTGTCAGATTGACAGACAGGAAGTGGAAGGGTGGGGCTGGGGAGTTGGTGTTTCACAGGGACAGGGCGTCAGCGTGGGAAGGGGAGAAAGTTCCGAGGTGGGTGGCGGTGATGGTAGCACAACTTACGAATGTCCCTGGCACCAATGAACTGCACGCAGAGACATGGTGACACCGTACGTTTCGTTACGTGCGTTTTCCAACAATTGGAGTGATCTCAAGTGGGTGGGGGGCAATTGGCAAACAGACACAGTGGCTTGTCCTGGACTTCTTCGCCCCCGACCCTTCAGGACCCCCGAAAGCCCTCGGGTGTGGTCCCCACACAGCCCCATCTCCTGCCTCAGTGTCTCCATCGAAAGATGGAGGGTGGTGGCCAAGCTAGACACCACAATGTGACGCCACCTCCCCTCGTTCCCAGGCTGGGCCTCACCCTCTGGGCAGGGCCTTTAACCCCCTCGACTGGCCGGGCAGGAGGGGGCCGCGACCCTATCTCACCAGGGGCCAACGGTCGAGCCCAGGGGCGCACGGGTGGCCGCAGGAGGACCAGGGTTTGGGGTCCGGCCTGTCGGGGCCCCAGATCTGAGCCTGTTTGCCCAACTGTGCCGAGGGCTGGAACCCCACTCAGGAGCTGGACAGCCTCAGGGTGGGCCCGAGTCGGGAACCCAAGCTAGGTCCAGGAGCCCGGCCTGGATCCCAGAGACCCCGGAAGGGACCGGAAGTCTCGTGCCCAAGGCCTCGGCCCACACCCCCGCCCCGCCCCGCCCCGCCCCGCCCCGCCAATGCGTCCGGAGACTGACTTTGGGTCAACTTGCTTTTTCTTTTCAACTTTACTTTGAGAGCAGTTTTAAGCTCACAGCAAACTGGAGCGAAAGGCACAGAGCGCTCTGTGTGCCCTGTCCCCACAGGGCACAGCCTGCCCGACGTCAGCGCCCCGAGCGGCGCACTTGCTACCAGCTGCCAGGGACGCTGGGCCGGCCGGGCAGGCGCCCTCCACCCACGCTCCCGCACCCGCGGCGGGTCCAGGCCGCTCCCCTGGCGGCCGCAGTGTCAGGACTCTCGCAGGAAGTGACCAACAGAACTTCAGGGCTTTACATCAATATTTAATTTTTAACTTTAATGTGCAAATAAATAGAAAAGGAAAACTACATTCAAAACAGCTGCAAAGGAAGGGCAAGGTCCGGAACAGAAATTCCTCAAAAAAACGGAAAAGAGACGCTCCCTAGAAGCATGCGGGGTCGGGCTGGGGTCGGGTGGCAGGGGGGCTCGGCGGGGTCTCGGCCTGGCTGTGTGGCCCGCGAGGCTCCGCGGACAGGCCAGGCACAGGACTCGGCCAAGGTCCGTTCAGGAACGGAGGGTAACAAGGATGGACGGGGACAAAGTGCCTGCGCCGCGCTGGGGGCGGCCCTGGGCCGGCGCCTCCGCCCCGGAGTCCCCCAGGTCCCCAGGAAACTTCCAGAAACACGCGCCACCTCCCGGAACCTAGAGTTTGGCACAGCTGAGGCAGGGCGAGAGCTGTGGTTCCCCCCGGCCTACCTGTGCGTGGAGCCGCCCAGGTGCGCGGGCGCCGGGGCAGGCCGGGGCTCTCGGCGTGGGGGCGCTGGGCCACCCCAGCCGCTCCGGACTCTTGGCGCGCAGAGCCTCCGCGCGACAGTCACCTCCGCCCCTCGCAAAGGCCAGGCTGGCCTGCGAGGGGCCCGGGATGGGCGGGAGGACCGCGGCTCCCTGGGCGGCAGGTGCAGGGCGGGGGTCGGGGCGGCACCCGGAGCCGCGCGGCCGGGAGTAAATGTGCGTGTGCGTGTCCCCCTCTCCACGACGGCCCCGCCCTGCCTCCGGGCTCGCGCTCCCGCGGCTGAGGGGCTCCCCGAAGGCCCCGGGCACCGGCTCGGCGTTCTGGAAGCTCTCAGAACGTTCCGAAGGACTCACTTTTCAAGCGGGTCCACCCAGGCCCCGGCTCCTTCCTGGTCAGCGTCTCTGGACGCCGGCCCCTCCCAGGGGCGCGACCCGACAGGCTCGTCACCTGCCGCCTTCCCAAGACACCAGCGGACGCGGACGGCGGCGCCGCGGGGATTTGGCACGAGTGGCGCGCGGGGCGGGGCAGGCGCGCAGACGCGGCGCTCGCTCCTCGGCCGGGCGCCCCCACACCCCCCGTGGGGGGGCTGGGCGCGGGGTGCGAGGGCAGGAGGCTCAGGTTTGGCACGCGGCGGCCCACGGGGGGCCGAGGCGCCGGGGGAGGCGGCGCCCCGCTCTGAGCAGCTGTCCCGCAGCGGCGGCCGGGAGACGCCCCCCCAGGTCGCCGGTGACCACGCCCCGAGGGGACCCAGGCGGCGGCGCAGGTCAGGGCGAGGCCGGGCGGCGGCTGTACTGCACGCGGTAGCGGGTCACGGGCAGGCCGTGCACGTGCACCGTCTCGCAGAGCGTCTTGCAGGGCACCATGTCCTCGTCCTCCTCGCCCATCAGCCAGTCCTGCACCAGGCTGGCCGCCTCCACGGTCACGTTGTCCTCCAGCCAGCGGCCGTGCCACTCCTCGAAGTGCCGGTGGTGGCGGAGCAGCACCAGCGGCTGCACCTGCGGGGCGGGTGGGGGCGTCAGGGGCGGGCGAGCGGAGGGGGACGCAGGGGAGACCCAGGCCGGGGCGTGGCAGGGGCCGGCACCTGCTTGGCGCGGCAGAGCGTGCCGCGGCGGTACATGTAGTCCTCGGAGTTGACGACGAACACCATCTTGTGCGTGCTGAGCTTGAAGCGGCAGTCCACGTCGCACGCGCTCTCCACGCCCACCAGCCGCTTCCAGGAGCTCCGCGCCTCCCCGCGCAGCGCCCGCGCCTGCTCGCTCTGCCAGCGGCGGCGGAACTTCTTGAGGTTCCTGGGGGCGGGGGGAGGGTTTGCACAGAGGGAGACGGGCGCCTCCCAGGGGTGCGGGGAAATGCGGACCGAAGCGACGACAGACAGACCCCTCCCCCACCTCTGCCCTCCCCGCCGGCTGTGCCCCTCCCCGCCCTGGGGTCCCGGCCGTCCAGCTCCAGGACAGCGGGGCTCTCACCTCTGCAGGAACACGGGCTTCAGGAGGAAGCCCTCGGTGGGCGAGCTGGACGCACCCTCCGTCCCCACGTACTGCTCCACGTACCGGGCCAGGTGCTGGGGACAGGGGGAGAGACAGCCTGTGACGATGCGCATCAGGGCCCAGGCTCTCTGACCCCGGGCTCAGGGGCGCTCAGTCCCCGTCCCCAGAGCATATGAGGACAACAGCAGCTGCCAAGGCCCCTGGTCGTGCTGGGGACCCCGGACCCGCAGGCTCCGGCTCTCGATAAAGGACGCGCCCACGCAGGAGGGGCTCAGCCGGGCTGTGGTTGGGACAACTGTGGAGCCGGCATTCTGTGCCTCGGCCGCTGAATGCAGGCTGTGCACAACCGTTCTGTGTCCGTCACATGCTAACTAAACACGGGGGAATAGGGGAGGGGGCTCCTCACACACACAGCAGGGGCCAGGCCGAGAGAGGACACAAAGACAGAAAGAGGCCGGGCGCGGTGGCTCACACCTGTCATCCCAGCACTCTGGGAGGCCGAGGCGGGCGGATTGCTCAAGGTCAGGAGTTCGAGGCCAGCCTGAGCAAGAGCGAGACCCCACCTCTACTAAAAATAGAAAGAAATTAATTGGCCAACTAATATACATATAGAAAAAATTAGCCGGGCGTGGTGGCGAATGCCTGTAGTCCCAGCTACTCGGGAGGCTGAGGCAGGAGGATCGCTTGAGCCTAGGAGTCTGAGGTTGCTGTGAGCGAGGCTGACGCCACGGCACTCACTCCAGCCTGGGCAACAGAGCGAGACTCTGTCTCAAAAAAAAAAAAAAACCAGACAGACAGAAAGAGACACCAGGACACAAACAACAGGTAGAAGGCCAGGTGCGAGCTGGGGTGAGTGACCAGGGGCTGCGTAGGGGCTGCCCGGGTGCAGGGTGGGTGTGGCCTGCAGTCTGCCCGCCACCCCATTGAGGCCAAAGTCTCCTCCAGGATCAAACCTCGCAACTAAAACTCTGTTTTCCGTGGGCTCCCGGAAGGGGCAGGGTGTGCAGGCCCCCGGGCCCCACGCTCTCCTGCCTTCGAAAGTGTCTCCTGGGTGGGGGGAGCCCCGCAGCCTGAGAGCCCAGAGACAGGGAGCGAGGGGTGCTGAAGGGGAGCCCCTGTTGCTGGGGGAGTGGCGGGGGAGCCCCAGCTCTCGAGGGAGGCTTGGGCCCTACTGGCCCTGCACCCCCACCGGCCGCCACCACAGACATGGGGCACCTTGCAGTCTCTCGGGAAAGCTCTTGGGCACAGTGCTCTAGCCCCTGCTTCACAGATCTTAGCTGCTTCAGTTAAGGACGAAAAGGCGGCAGCGGCAATCACAGTTTTCCTTTTACAGGGTCTCATTCTGTCACCCAGGCTGGAGTGCAGTGGTGTGACCATAGCTCACTGCAGCCTTGAACGCCTGGGCTCTAGCAACCTCTTGCCTGGGCCTCCCGAGTAGCTGGGACTACAGGTGCATACCACCACAGCTGGCTAATTTTTCTGTTTTCCAATTGTGGGTTTTTTTTGGAGACAAGGTCTTGCCCCAGCCTGTTGCGCAGGCTGGCCTCAAACTCCTGGTCTCAAGCGATTCTCTTGCCTCGGCCTCCCAAAGCGCTGGGATGACAGGTGTGAGCCACTGTGCCTGGCCTAGCAATTGTATTTTTGATGTACTTAGTTGTTTACAGACAGCCGGGCTCCAGGAAAGGTTTTAAGGCAGCTAAGTGCAGGCGCAGCGTCTGGTGGGCACGGGTTCCCGGTACATGGGAGTTGTGGTGCCGACACCTGGAACGTGCCCGGCCAGGTGAGGCGAGCTGGTCACTGCTGTGGGCTGAACGGCTTCCTCCACCAAGACGTGTCCACATCCTGACCTCTAGCACCTATGACCGTGAGTCACCTTACTACAGAGTAAGGTCTTTGTAGATACCAGTCAAGGTGAGCCCCTCGTGGAGTAGGGTGGCCCTAAATCCAACAACTAGTGTCCTTGTAAGAAGAGTCACACAGACACGTAGTGAGGCCACGTGGACACAGAGCCAGAGGCCAGGGTGACGCAGCCGCGGACAAGGAACGCTTGGAGTCACCAAAAGGTGAGAAGGGCTGTCCACCACGACAGCCTTGGGGGCTGTGGTGCCTCTCGACGCCCTGACTTCGGACTTCTGGCCTCTAGAATGTGACAGAACCAGCTCCTGTCCCTCCAAGCAACGTCTGTGATCCTCTGATGGCAGCCCCGGGACATGACCTTGGCCACCCTGGCTGAGTGACAGGCACACAGGCACAAGACGAGGGCAAGCAGGGCCATGGACAGGAGGGAGAAGGGGCTGAGGGGGGCTAGGCAAGGACACCAGCTGCCTTGGCGGCTGCCCTGGGGACAGTGCCCGTCTGCGTCTGTCGCCACGGTGTGGGAGGTGAGTGGGGAAACGTCGGTGAGAGTGGAACGTGTGACTTGGAGTCCGGGCTGGTGGGTCGCCCCCTGGCGATCGGGAACTGGGCGCCGGGCCCTCAGCCAGAGGCGTGGGGTGCAGAGGGCCGTGCCCGGGGGTGCCCCGGAGCGGGTCCGGGGGAGGCGGGGAGGCAGCCCGGCTCTCACCACCCCTGCCGGCTCCTAAGGGGTCCCCTGCCCTTTGGAGACCAAGCAGGGACGGAGGCCAAGGGGCAGGGAGGGCAGCCCCAGCCCTGCTGGGCATACGGCAAGGGTCCCCTGGGTGGACGCTGCACTGTGCCTGCCCAGCAGGTGCAGGCCCGTGGTTGCTCCCTGCCCCCGCCGTGTGCATACAGTGGGGACCGTGGGGCCGGGCTCACCTGGACCTCCACGGGGTCCTCTGTCTGGGCCTCCTCCGTGTCCAGGAGCTCGATGGTCATGATCACCTGCCCTTTGCGCTGCAGGAACATCACCTGGCGGGAGAGGGGGACACAAGCAGCCCAAACTTCCGGAACCGCCTGGCCAATCACAGGACGAGGACACAAGGCCGCCGGGACCCGCCTCTGCCATCTCTCCGAGGCCCCGATGCCACCCCGTGGGCCGAGGACCCTCCTGGGCTCCTCACCAAAGCCGTGCTGCCGGGCCCGTCTGGCGGCCCAGCCAGAGTCCAGCCCAGGCCCGACCCCAGAGCCGAGCGGCAGCGGCCGGCGCCCCCACCGGCTCCCCAGCCCGGCGGTGGCGAGCACGGCCTCACCTTGAAGCAGTTCTCGTCGGCCATGCAGCGCTCGGCCTTCCACTGGTAGCTGGTCTCCCTGGCGGCGCGGACGCAGCGCGAGGACAGGTTCCCGCCGGCAGCGCCCCGCTTCTTCTCGTTCAGGTACAGCTCCACCACCTTCAGGCAGACGTCGTCGCTCACGAGGTGGTGCAGCTGGCGGAGGGACAGCAGTGGGTGCCCCACCCCCGCTGGCGCCCCCCTCCCCAAAGACGGGGGTCAGAGAAGGGCTGAAAACGCGCCAGGGCGGAGAGTCTGTGACGCGAGCATGAAAACCGGGGGCCAAACAGGCAACGTGGGGTGACCTCAGTGCTGTACACGGACCAGACCAAACCGGATCAAACAGACCAGACCAGAGCAAACCAGATCAAAGAGACCAGACCAGACCAAACCAAACCAGACCAGACCAGATCAGGCTAGACCGGACCAGATCAAACCAAACCCAGACCCAAACCAGGCCAGACCGGGCCAGACCAGAGCAGACCAGGCCAGACGGAACCAGACTAGGCCAGGCCAGACCAACCCAGACCGGACCAGACGTGCGAACCCCACCTGGGCGTGAGACGCGCAGAGAGGTCATGGAGAACACACGGGTCTCATGCCGTGCCTGGCTCGTGGCAGATGCCCACTAAATACCAGCAACGGGAATCTTTAAGAAAAGTGAGGCAAACGTTCAGACGGGACCTTGGCGAGGCAGGTGACAAGGGTCGGGGTGGAGGCCCGCGTGAGCGCCTGGCCGGGCCTGGCGGAGCCACAGCCAGGCAGCGAGAGGCCCGAGCACAGCCCCAGCTAAGCGGCGGCGCTTCCTCTGTTCTTCGTTTCTAACGGTCTCTAGAGGAGGTGTTTATGGAAAGGGGGATTGTTCCCTAAAGTATTCGTCCAAGTGCCAAATCTGGTCCTGCCTCCGGTGCTACAGAGGAGGCCGGGGCTGTGGAGGCCCAGCCGGGGCGCAGGGCTCGGCCTCCTGGCGCCCCCAGCCTGTGACGGGGAGGGACCCATTCCTGGCACCGGAGGGAAGGGAAAGGGAGGGTGTGCAGATGCAGCGTGGGTCCCGAGGAGTCCCTGTGGCCAGAGACGCAGGCCTCCCAGCCCCCAGCGGGACCGGGGCAGGCTCCAGCCACGCGATCTGGAAATGGCCACAAACGCTGCGGGCGATTTTCCACAGCCGAGGGCGTCCCAGAGGGATGACAAGGCCTGGACCACGCGAGCCATTGGGGGACTATAACGCGACCCCAGCGGAGGCAACGATGGCCCAGGGCCCGGTACACAGGGAGCGTGGCCTTGCCCGCTGCACCCGCCTGGCCCTCGCCCCGGGGCAGAAACACGCACAGACTCCAGCGGGAGACTCTCGCCACACGGGCACCACGCCACGCCCGTGCTCGGGACGCCGGCCGCAAACTGCGGAGGTTCCCGGGAATCCTGGGCAGGCGTGAGCACCGAGACCCAGATCGCAGAGGTGCTCCCGACACAGCCGGGACAGATGGGACAGCTGGGACAGACGGGACAGGCCAGGACAGCCGGGGCAGCCCGCTCGGGGCAGGAATCGGGGTGGGGGTGCCCGAGGGAGGTGGGGCGGGGGTTGTGTGTGAAGCCGTCGGGCTGCGGGTTTGGGCGTGTACTGCACGTCTGTGTCGACTTCAACAAACGGTCCTCCCCCCCTGGGAAGAAACGTCTATCCTGAGACGTTCAGTGACTGCGTCTGGGGGCTGACAGCATCACTGCCTTTTCCGCTTCACGACAAACAGCCAGCTCGACGACCAGGAAGCCAGGGGCGCCTGGGCAGCGATCCGGCCAGAACCGGCAAGGCCGCGCTGGGGCCACGCCCGGCCGTGGGGGCCTCTGCTGCTCCCATCTGCGACCTGTTTCCGCTTGCTCACCTTCAGCTGGGGCCAGCTTTCTGGCGCCGCCCCGTCCCCCCACACGACAAGTGGGTTCAGGGCTTTCTGGCGCCGCCCCGTCCCCCCACACGACAAGTGGGTTCAGGGCTTTCTGGCGCCGCCGCGTCCCCCCACACGACAAGTGGGTTCAGGGCTTTCTGGCGCCGCCGCGTCCCCCCACACGACAAGTGGGTTCAGGGCTTTCTGGCGCCGCCCCGTCCCCCCACACGACAAGTGGGTTCAGGGCTTTCTGGCGCCGCCCCGTCCCCCCACACGACAAGTGGGTTCAGGGCTTTCTGGTGCCGCC